>JADLOZ010000473.1:0-44641 GCA_017562165.1 Ectropis grisescens
CCACAACCTCGCTCACCGAAGCCTGTAGAAGGGCCGTGGATTGGTACCGTGATATGATTAAAAATTTGATGCAGACTCATCACGGCGCGTTTACGACATTGTGAAGGTGACGAATCCTGGATTTATCATTATGATCCAGAAACAAAGCGTCAGTCGACAGTTTGGCTGTTTCAAAATTAACCAACGCCACGAAAATGAAGCGAATGATGAGATGATGATAGGTATCGACAATTTGACGGTACTAATATTATAATTAATTATTGTCTCTCATTTAAGTTTTATACAAGTTAACCGTGACACACTAAAGATAATAATAATCAAAGACGTGACAATGACGATCACAAGTGAAGAAAACCAATAAAATTAATAATAAATATTAATTGACTTACTAAGTAATCTTAACCGAATGATATCTCAGTAGTTACGTAACGTGTAATCTTCGCTTCATTTATTTATTCCCATAATGTAACTGAAATCTACCTAATTTATTATTTCTCGGCCTTTTGCTAAGAAGCGATAATAATAATAGAATTAGTAGATTTGGTTACATTATGGAATAATAATGAAGGAAGATTACACGTTACATTTAATCTTCGCTTCATTTATTTATTCCCATAATGTAACTGAAATCACCTAATTCTATTATTATTATTACGTAATTAGAAGTGAGAATCGAGTACCGAATACGTTAATATCAAAGATGTTTCACCAGCCATTATATTCAAGACTAGCGGTCCATCCCAGCTTCGGCTGTGGTAGGTACATAGTATATAGCCTATAGCACTATAGCCCAGGGATCCAGCGCAACGAATATTTGAAATCGGTCCAGTAGTTCCTGAGATTATAGTGTTCAAACAAATAACCTCTTCAGCTCTATAATATTAGCATAAGTACAGTATGACTTATGACAACCGTAACAGCTACTGTTAAGGCTGGGAAGACCTGAGTGAAATTCACGAATGCAAAATTAAGCTCCGCCCTTTACAACTCCGATAAGACAGCGCCACACGAAGTTGCGTGCACTCAGTAAAATTATTTGCATTGATGGAAACAAAGGCTTCCATGCATGCTCATAGATGGCGCTTTTCAAAATTTTTATTAATTAGAAATGCACGTCTTTTGCTGTTTACAAATTTTTCGTCTGATTCTCTTATTTTTCTAACGGACTAAGTAAAGTCCTTTGTATATTAAATAAAAAAACAATTGCATAAATTAGCTGCCAGGAAGATGAATCACTACATATTAAGTAATCCATTTCTCTAAAATTATTGTACGAATTTTGAAGAAAACATTCACTGTTAGTGAAGTACATGTGGCCTGGGTGACCGAGCTTTGCTCGGTTTAAACACTGAATATATTTAGATATTAGTGGCGGCCCGGCGGCATTTTCAGATTTTGCCCGCCTAAAAAATATTGAAGGTCCGGGGCTGACTAGCAGCACCCTGCGAGCCTTCACTGTTCCCGTTCCCGTTATTTTTCAGGATAAAAGTAGCCTGTGTGTTATTCCAGACTATAATCTACGTGTTTTCCAAATATCAGCCCGATCCGTTTATACGTGACTTGATGTTTGTCGTGACTGAGCAAAAACATCCAAACATTGACATTTACAATATTAGTAGGATTGGATACTAATAGTACATAATATAATCATCATTATCATTAGACGAGGCTACGAGTAAATAATCCACCATTATTGCATACTACAACTCGGAAAACCAGTTTTTAATAATAATACAGCGACGCCATTTCGCTGCTTTGTAACGAAAGGTCCACAAACAAAAAAACAAAACCAAAATCACTTTATATCATTTTAGTTAGCATTCTTTTTATTAACAAGTGATAAAAGTATTTTTGTTGTGACGGATGAGGCATATGTGCTCGATGGTAAGTCACATGCCTATAATAGCGCAGTGACACGCAGTATTGGAAAATAAAGAATCCTAATCATTACGTTGCATTATACTGCGCTCGCCACGACTATTATCTACATGTGTTCTAAATTTCTGCCCGACCCAACGTTACGACGTGATTAAGCAATAAACATCCAAGTATCCAAACATCCATATTTTTCAATATATTTCATCCATATATTGAACATTTAAAATATTAGTAGGATTTCATATCAAAGCCCTGTAATCATACTGTATTTTTTCTTTAAACCGGAAAACTGTGATGTTTTTAACCCCGACCAAAAAGGTGTTATAAGTTTGACATTGATGTCTGTCTGTCTATCTGTCTATCTGTCTGTCAGTCTATGTGTGTCCATCTGTGGCACGGTAGAGCTCAAACGGATGGGCCGATTTCGATGCGGTTTTTAGTTGAAGGTAAATATCTGTGCTGTTCTTAGCTATGGTTGGTTGATATCGATTCTAGATGGCCGCCTCCACAAACTGGCGGACAAAATATTTGTTCACAACCTGCCTCAATATGGGTATCAAATGAACAATAAGAACAATATGGGTTTGCCTAGTAAAATATTATACATTATAACAAATCCAAGATGGCCGCCACCACAAAATGGCGAATTACATTTTTTTCACTACTACCCCAATATGGGTATTAAACGAAAGGGCTTGACTAGTAGAATACTATGCAATATGACAAATTTAAAATCCAAGATGGCCTACCGCAAAATGGCGACTTACATTGCTTTTTCGCAACTCCCTCAATATGGGTTTCAAATGAAAGGGCTTGACTAGTAGAATGTTTTACAGATAGCAAATCCGAGGTAGTCGGGGTTACTAAAATTTTTAATTTTGTTCTTGTCACACTACTGCTTGGCGGTGGAATAGCTGGCAACTTGACTAGTAAAACATTACACACTATGACCAATATAAAATTTAAGATGGGTGCCACCATCAAATCCCGAATTATATTTTTCACTTCTACCGATATGGATAACCAAATTTTCCTAATTCTTTTTATTTCGTAAGTGAATATGTCTTAAAATACAATACATGATTTTATTAAATCGAGTAAAAATATATATGTAGTTCTATATAGTGTCTAGATAAGTGAAAATAATCTATACTATTACAAAGCTGAAGAGTTTGTTTGTTTGTTTGAACGCTAGTATCTCGGGAAGTGCTGGTCCGAATTGAAAGATTGTTTTCTATTGGGTAGTCCATTTATCGAGGAAGGCTATAGATCATAAAACATAACGCTACTATTAATAGAAGGAGCATTGATCAAGAATGTAACAAAATCAGGAAAAATATTCCTTTTTGAGTTTTCGCACGTTTCGTGTTGTGACATGACACATGACAGCATGTGTCTAAGATTGCGTCATTGAATATCACAGATTATATACCTCTTGAATATAAAACCTTGCTAATCTCCGAGTTGGTACGACCAATTTCCGACAGGTGGCGTAACAGGCAGCTGAAGAGGTATTTTATTTGAAAGCGATATTCTCAAGAATGACTGAACCGATTTCAGTTTTTCTTTCACCGTTGGATATGTACGGGATCCTGATGAATGCTATTTAATATACCACGGTGAAACCGAGGCGGACATCTAGTAACAAATGAAATGCATTGATTTTGTAGATATTCATTTTTCAGTACTGTTCCATATGGGTACCTACAGCATACAATAATATATTTCTATGTTTTTCCTTGACACTAGAGCAGCGCTGTGTTTCTTCTCGTTCGTTTAGGAAGATGATCATGATGATGAATCATTATTTCCGGCCCTCAACCAATTATATTATTGCCAGTTTATAACCTTTAAATAATATCGATTTTTTCAATTTAAGCTTTAAATTATATTATATTAAGCTGTAATAGGGTGTGTAGGGACGCGCAACGCCAACATATCCATAAATCTGTCGAGAACGGTGATCCAGCCAAAGTCTAGAAATTCCTGCGTACATTGGGTGTTGGTAAGTCACAGCAAAACCTTAACCTCAAAATATTGATGTTAACGCCTTAAATCAACACTCTTCGTCGTCGTCCATTGACGCATATGGCAAACGTGCTACCATCAACCACATATCGTCTCTTCCAACACCTAATTACTCTCCTTGTTATTAATCAATTTGCCGCTTGTGATGTTAAAAACGATCCTATCCATCTCCTCTAATGCGGTCGGCAGTGATTGCATTAGCCAACATGATCCTTCCAATCCTTGATGAAATCCTATCTACTTTGTGTCATCTCCTTAACGCCTCTGTGTCACTGACATCTGTACCATCTTCCTGAAAGAAGCTCAAATCGTACCTATTCCCAAAAAACGAACCCATCTCTCCATCTGAATTTCGTCCACTTCCATTCTCCTTTCCTCTCTAAAGTCCTCGAACGTCTGATCCACTCCCAACTCAGTTTTTTCTAAATTGCAACAATCTCCTTAATCCTTGCAATCTGGTTTCCGTCCCGGCCATAGTACTACTACTGTTTTGTAAAGATATCTGATGATATTAGGCTGAATGGATAACAGAAAGCTTACTGTCCTCACCCTACTCGATTTTAGCAATGCTTTTAACACTGTTGATTTCGATATCCTCCTGGCATTGCTCCGTTCAATTAACATATCTCCAACGGCAATTGATTGGTTTCAGTTACCTGGGTCGCCGGCAGCGTGTACACATAGAAGATACCTTCTTTTGGTGTGAAGTGCGCTCGTGTCCCTCAGGGTGGCGTTCTTTCTCCTATACTTTTGCTTTATTCATAAATTCAGTCACATCTCTCATTTCTTCTTCCTACCACCTCTATGCTGACGATCTCCGTTTATGCTCAAGCCTCACTTGACAACCTAGATGATGCTATTAAGATGCTCAACGAAGATTTGCGCCGCATTGAAAATGGAGTAGGTCTTTCGGTCTTACTGTCAATCCTCGAAAACACAGGCCATAATTATTGGAAGTTCGCGGCTTGTATCGAGAATCGACTATGGCACTACAACCAAAGTTGTATTCGGTGGCGTGACGGTACCATTTAGTGCAGAAGTAAAAATCTTGGCATTATTTTCGATCGCTGTTTTACTTGGGATCCACAAATTCGATCTATAAAGCGCAAACTATTTGCCTCAGCAGCATCACTGAAGAATTGAAATTCTTGCCTACGGCCACCAAAGTTGCGTTAGTACAACCTCCTTCTTCCCATCCTTGACTACGCTGACGTCTGTTATCTTGACCTTAGACGGACCAATTGATATGCTCGAGCGTCTTCAAAATTTTGTATTAGGTTTGTTTTCGGTCTCCGAAAATATGACCATGTTTTCTTTCCGATCTAAGCTTGAGTGGTTCTCATCCGTTTACGTCGGGATAGCCACATCCTATCACTTTATATACCACACTTTTCACCTCTTCCCTCCGTATCTAAGCTCCCGCTTCACTTTTCTGTGCGACACTCATTCGGTCGATCTTAGGTCGTCTACAAATCTCCTATTGTCTACTCCAGCTCATTCAAGCTCCTATTACGGTTCGTCGTTCTGCAGGCTGTAGCCTTATGGAATGCTCTTCCTGCGGCCATTAGACGTGCGCAGAGCGTCGTTTCGTTCAGGACGCAGATTCGACAGCATTTCCTGACAAAAGTTGTTCACTGACTTGTGTTTATCTTCTCGGCATTTTGTGTTTCGTATTATATATAAGTATATATTTATTTATTGTACATACGTATATTATACATATCAATACCTATTTATTGTATATTCATTATGTAGTCTAAGTAATATATATATATAATAAAATTATTTAATAAAATTATTTATTTATGTTGTTAATCGCACCACTGCCCAAAATTTTACAATTTAGTTTCCTAATGAACCAAAAGGTTATTCGAAGAGATCGCTTTTAGCGATAAGATCGCTTTTGTGCCCATTATGTTTTGTTATTTTATATGTTACTTGTTGTCAACTTTGTTTTGTGGTGCCAATAAAGTGTTTTGTATTGTATTGTGTATTGTAAATTGATACAAAAGTCACATTTTACATTTATGCGAAGTAAACAACTAATATCGGTTTTAAGTTATATTTTCAGCAACAATGGAGATAGACTTTTGTGTTATGGTTTTCATCGCACCTGCTTTCGTTCACAACCCACGAAAAGCAAATTCATCTACTAATACTAAATAAATAAAAATAAATAATCCCGTAGAGCAGTATAAATGAGCGTAACTTGTAAATATTTTAGTTATTAAACTTGTAAATATTTTAGTTATTATTTTAAACAATGTCACATCATCATATCATCAGCCGCAAGACGTCAACTGAACATAGGCCTCCCCAGATTTCCACAACGAACGGTCCTGCGCAACCTGCAACCATCGGTTTCTAGCGACCTTATGAGGTCATCTGTCCATCTAGTGGGAGGCCGTCCAACACTGCGTCTTCCGGTTCGTGGTCGCCACTGAGAATCTTTTTCCCATCGGTTGTCAGTTCTGTGAGCGATGTGCCTGCCCATTGCCACTTCAGCTTGCTTACCTTGAGCTATGTCGGATACTTTCGTTCTTTGCGATTATCCTCATTACGGATTCTGTCGCGCAAAGAGACCTGAGCATAGCCCTCCATAGCTCGCTGTGTGACTTTGAGCTTTGTTATGAGGCCCACAGTTAAGGACCACGTCTCAGTTCCATAAGCCATCACTGGCAACACGCACTAGTTAAAGACTTTCGCCTTTAGGCATTGGGGTATTCTGGACCAAAGATGTGCCGAAGTTTCGAACGCTGCCCATCCGAATTGGATCCTTCGCTGGACCTCTTTGTCGAAGTTGGATCTACCTAATCGGATCTTTTGACCCAGACGTATAATTCGTCAACTTCGAGTGTGGTATTCCCAACAATAACCGGTACAGGTGAGACATGAACATTTGATATGACTCGTCTTGTCCATATTCATCCTCAAACCTACCTGGTGGGATACTCTACTGAGGTCCCTGAGCATAGCACGGAGGTCCTCCAACGACTCCGCCACAATGACTATGTCGTCGGCAAACCGAAGGTGAGTGATGCATTCGCCGTTGATATTGATGCCATATCCGTTCCAGTCCAGTAGCTTGAAAACATCTTCAGCGGGCAGTGAACAGTTTCGGAGATATGACATCTTAAAGTGTCAGGTCAGCTTGGCTCTGGGGTCTTTGCCATGCTAACGACAGGTTGTGCTTGCGAGGGTGTATAACTGTCCATAGAACCTCTCAATCTCTCCAAAATCTCGGGTTTCGATAAGACGATACCACTATCGGTCTTCAGTTTGGTCAGCTGAGTTTGCCCAAGAGACTGATTTCTTGCGAACACTTTCGAGCCTTTGTTCTGCTTGATTGCTTCTTCAATACTGAAGTATTGAAGCAGCATACGTCGCATATCTTGTCTGACCGCCATAAGATCTAGAGTTTGATCGGAGAGCTGGTTCTGTTTGGCGTCGGCTCTTATAAAATTTTCTGCCAACCGCATGAACAGTTTCCACTAGCTCATCGTTTATTTCGTCCGCCGTTACGCATTCATCTAAGGATTCAGTGATCTTCGATCTGAGCATAATTTGGTCGGAGCATGGACTTCATTAGACGTGATCTTTCGACCTTATGTTTAGATTCAGCGTTCTTACAATACGGTGATCACTGCCGGTCTTAACCTTGCTGATCACAGAGACATCGCTGAATATTTGCCGTTTAGTCGTCATAATGAAGTCGATCTCATTTTTGTGGAATCGTCTGGGCTAATCCAGGTTCATTTTTTGTGGTTGTTTCGAAAAGAAGTTCATCATAAAGATGCTCTCCCTTCCAAGAAATCCGCTAGACGTAGCCCTCTGGGTTCCGCTGCCCATATCCGAAACCCACTCTCACTCATCTACGTTTGCTCAGTTTTGCGTTGAAGTCTCCATCACAACTTTGAAATGTGTTGGCGGAAAGGTCAAAAGAGACGTAACACTTGGGCAATACCTAAACAAGAACCGGTTTTGGCCAGGGTGCATTTTCCTTTACTGGACCATACCTTTACCAACCTATTGACAAAGAGTTGGACATCATAGATACGTCAACATTATGAGTGCAAGAAAAGGTCTCGGCTTGGCTATCTACTCAGGGCTACTGCTCGCATCTCGAAAAAGCGACATCGTTTCATGGTGGATGTTCCAAAGGCACGAACAAAGAGATTTGACTTTTTTGTTTTTGTCTACGCTGTGGAATACGTTGCCTGAGTGAGTTTTCCCGATAATTACAATCTTTGTGTCTTCAAATCCAAAGTGAGTCGGTTTTTCTAGGTAAACACGCTCCATATCGTAGGCAAACATATTGCATGCCTCTAGAAGAAGAGGCCAGTTTGTATGGGTCAATTATTAAAATGTTTTGTATCACCTTATCTTACCTGCAAACAGCAATAAAGATTTTTATTTGTACCACATTGTTGTTTAACATCAGGCGAGATGGCGGTCAAGTGTAAACCTTTGAAAGAAAAAAATGTCCTGAATTATTTGGTTATATTTAACACAATGTTGAAATAATCATATACCTAAAATAATCAAGTTGTAGCTAATTAACATACACAGAGAATGATAGAAAACATCAGAAATAGAAAAAATAGTTGAAAACAAAGATAAATGATTTTGTGCCAGGCTTTTAGTTTTTAGCACCGACGGTAATTTCTGCGACCATCGTCAATCGAACAAGAACAAAATTAAAAACATTATCACCCACTCGGATTTATAAAACATCTCTACTGGTCAAGCCCTTCATTTGGTAAACCCGAGACAGAGTTTGAAAAGAAAATTTATTTTATTTTATAGGCGGCTATCTTGGATTTCAAATTTATTACATTGCATAGTATTCCACTAGTCAAGCCTTTCGTTTGGATACACATATTGGGGCAGTAGTGAAAAAACTTGATTCTGCGCGTTGTGGTGGTGGCGATCTTGGTTTGTAATCATAACGTATAAATATTCTACCAGTAAAGCTCCTCTTCATCGATAACGCGAGGCTGAGGGTAAATAAGAAACATTTTGTCCACTCATTTTGTGGAGGGCGGTCATCTTGAGTCGATATTAATCCAACATATAGCAAGATTTATGGCATTCTTGACACTCTACCGTCCGAACACCCCGGTGATTCAAAGCTAGTTTGAGCGACCATCGAGCCTTGTAGTAACGCATATTTATTCTGTTACTGAGCATTGTCTTGCAAATGTAGCCAGTGTGATGGTGGTAGGCTAGAGATTACCAGTCAGGGTAAACCAATAAACGTCGTTGTGCCACTCACAGCCCCACCACTGCTCTAATGTTAAAATATCGTAATATTCAACTATATAACTATTATTTTTAAAGCCAGTGACGAGATGAACAGATATGCCTGATGGTGGGCAACATGTCCGCTACATAACAGTCGCTGACACACAGCCATTAGAACAGAAGTCCAACTCATTGCCCAGCACCGCACTGCGCTCGTTACCCAGAGATCTAAGATGTTATATCTCTATATGTGCATTTATCTGGAAACGCTGCCCTTCTAAACTGAACACACTTCAACCAGTATTTGAGGACCCCAGTCGAGAACTGAAGCGACTGACTATACTGGACTGAAGTTATAAATCTATCTGGCGACGACGATTATTTGCCTATGTCTGGAATTCTAGAACTATTTTCGAATCAGTGTCTTGAAACTAAATAAGAAGCTTGAAAAAACAACGGTCAGGTTATCCAAACAACAAACGATACTCAAAAATATGCAAAGATTTTATAGTGATGAGATATGAACTCGAGAACTTGAACGTGGCGAAATTTCACTGAGCCAACCGACATGCGTAGGGTCCAAAATTTACATCATATGAACTTTGATACCATTTGTAAAACTTATAATCTCAATCTGAACAAGTAGGCGGACGACTTAAGATTTGATGGCCTCTGGTTACTAGGAACCATCTCAATCTGTGTCGCAGAACACACAGAACTAAAAGAAATAAAAACCTTAATAACAATCGGAGAAATGATCTATCAAAAATACATATGCAAAACACGCAAAGATTTTGTAGTGCTGATATACGAACTCAGGATCGTAAACGTAACCACTGATCTGCTGCTTTAAATATTGGTGCCAATCTATAGATGTCTGTAGTGTTCAAACCATGATCTTTATAGATGTTGCCACATGAACTTGTGACAATTGTTTATTTTTTATTTTTGAATTGCGAGCTGCCGGATGACACTGCCCGTCATTGGTGTCCTTTTGGCAAAGGCGCATCCGCGCTTGCCGACTTATAGTAAGGCCAGCGAGAAGCAAGACACGGGCCGGTTTGGTCGAGTTGGCTTTTCAAAGATAACGAATTAATACGAATTAAACTGCATAATCCAAAATACAAAATCTTCCATCCCCTTAGTAAAAAAATGACACAATTAACGGCAACTTGAATACCGGGCGTTTATTAATGACACAGAAATGGCGATTCAAAACTTATTTTATGTGTTTAGATTTTTTCTTATCGGTTTTTTTCCCAATCGTGCTTGACACAATAGGTTACCCATCAAACATGTCCAAGAACAATATGTTATTTTACTAAAAAAGTTCCCAAACCATATACATGTTAAGAATGTGTTAAAAGTGCTAGTTGGCGATATTCAGCCTTAAGAAGTTTGCCGGAGATCATGCGACAGGAGACCGAGACACGTGTCGTGAGACATGTGTCGGTGGTCTCGGCGCTACTGGCGCCCATATACAATTTATAGAGTCAAGTCGCCCAAATGCCCGTCGCGGTCTCCGGTCGCAGTCTCCTGTCGCGGTTCATGAACTCACTTACGGTTGTCATACTTTAGGGTTGTTCACTTAATGGAATTGGTGGTAGATTGTTCTTGTCAATACCTATAGTTTAGTTGTGTATCGAAACCAAAACGTGATCCCAATATCGTTCGCTGTAGAAATTAATTAATTATATTTATAATCATAAAGTAGTAGAAAAACTATACTGTTGAGATTAAATTAATGTTTATCTGCAATAATATGTCAAATTTATTAAAATTTTACAGTTTGTGGAGGCTTTTTAAACTATTAACTGTGTATAAAAGGTAATTAGAATACCATAGGTGTTAAAGTCAGTTAAGGTAATTATTGCGTTTCAGTATAATAGATCGGAATGGAGGCAAAGCGCCACCGACGTACCATCAGTTTCAAGCGCTGATCGCCAGCATGCCGCCTCCGCCCCCGCCGAAGCCGCCGTAAATTGCAAGTTCTAAACGGCGCCACCACGCCACTGAACGACGACCGACGAACGTTTCGGAGTCCCCACGCTTGAGGAGTTAGTTATACATTATAATTATTACAGCACAGTACAAATAAAACTACCGGTTAGACGATGCTTTCCTTTGCTGTAAATCCCGACAATGCAGAGAGCTGTGACGTATAAAATGCTTATTAATTATCTAATAATTTATTTTAATTAGTTTATTATCAACTTTGTTAAGTATCAGCAGCATTATTGGAAAAATATGTATGTTCCTATAAACAATTCTTCATTATAAATGAACAAAATAAAATCAAACATGCCTCAAGCGACACCGAACCACGCTACCAAACTGCTAACATTTACTAACAATTCGTGTTTGCAGCTGGGGAGCGCGCTTCACGCGTCTCGCCGTACACGTTGGCTCGTTAGACGTCTTCGTCGAACGACTGTATGATTTATCAGACTGATGATGGTGATAGTTAGCGCGTAATGGTAAACAGGACACCTGCTGATAAACATAGTGCCCAGCTATTTGAACAGGAATGGTCCAAATCACTGTAGCTCTTCTGTGCGCGCGTCACATATAAGATTATTTATCTCTTTACCCTGTAATTTCTATGAAAACTGTGCCCTTCAAAACCGGAGCAAGTAATGTTTATGTTACGACTGGACAGTAAAACAGGTAAAGGTGTAACATTTTCCACAGGTTTAGTTACGGGTATATTTAAATAAATACATATATTTATTGCGGTAAACTACGTACTACGATATTTTGTTTCTAATTTCGTCGTTGTCCAGTTAAAAAAAATTTGCTAATTTTATTTAAACAGTGTTTTACCAGATTAATGAAGTACAATTTCAGGATTTGACACGGAGAATTTAAAAGCCTATGTGGATCGGCGGGAAACTGAAGCTCTAGCTAGGTTAGATAGACACCTTGAAAGAAAAGCTTGGGTGGCGTCCTTCGGCCGACCCAAAATGACGCCACAATCACTACTGGCTAGTCAAACTGGCCTGTCGCCGTACCTGAGGTTAGCAAAACGTTAATTAATTAAGATTTTTATCTTAGTATTGAATACTTAGTGTTTAAGTCCCACGCCGTATCCAGTTAATTGAAATTCGCTGTAATTGAGCTGCATTTGTTTAGTTATAATTTCCAACAAAATTTATGTTACGCACTCGCCACGGGCAAACTGTCTTAACCGGCGAATCTTTATTACGTGTGTAGTCTATAATGTAGAGCTTACGTTTTGACACACCCGGACACTCCACTAAAACTCCATACAACCGCCGCTGTGGAGTTGCCTCTTCACACAACTACGTAGATGTCGTTCGTACATACGCGTGAATGTGCGTAGCGCTAGGGTTGATGAATTGTTTTATTGAATAGTTGTGCCCTCGAAACCGATGATAGATTAGACTGTGTTCTAGATATCTATTTCGTTAGTAGGCACACATTCTATTTTATTTTACACTACCCATGAAGGAAAACTTTATTCGTCACTAATTATTCCTCCATATTATCAATCCGTGCTTGGGGCACGTAAGTTTGGCTGTGTGAGTTACGAACTTTGAGTTAAAAACGACTTTCGTTATTATAAATAAATAAATAAATAAATAAATATTGGTAGACAATTCACACAACAATTATCTGACCCCAAACCAAGCAGTTGTAATAAGTATTATAAAGCAAACGTTATTGAAAGTTTCTAATCTTACGTTATTTTTATCATTAGGAAAATTAACAAAGCTTTTAATCTTGTCCCGTTTAGTTGACGGACAGCCGTAACAGCACAACAACCCACCGTGATGTTATTTCGTTGGGAATTAGATGTTCGATACCAACTCTTCGTTGAGTGCTCCTAGCGTATCCGAAAACGCCTGAGGGGTGAGGAAGCTTGAAATTATGGGGGTGGGTGGTGTCCGTTCTATCTATATTATCTATTCTATGGTTTTGATGCTAATGTTCTTATCTAATTCTCAATCATTAGGATTCTTAACTAAGAAAAAAGAAAATTTCGAACAAACCCAGAGCTCAGTAAGGCATGAATCACAAAGGGTGGGAGAATATCCCTCCAACGATGATGTAACAGCTTAAATCAGATCGGCGATGGGCGAGCAGTGCAACAGTAGCCAGTATAAAGCCACGTCCCAACTTACCAAGCTCAGCGTGGCACGACAACGGACAATACCGTCCACCATAAATAATGTTCGGTTCGCTTCAGTAACCGGTTGTTTTTTTCTACTCGTAGTAAGGTTCAGGCAGCGACAATATGGACGCCATGGTAATAGTGGGGAGAAAAAGAATTCCGGGCTACCGCAGGCTCCGGACCCACCGACTGGCAAACATTTAATGCACAAACGATCAAGCAAAATTAATGTTTAATACCAGTTGGAAAGAATAGCCGTTGTTCATTAGAAGGCACATTCTGGGGTTGTATAAAGTCAAGGACAGGATATCGCTAATCTTGTCGAGAAGGGTACCAGTTGTCCAAAGTGGTGTCGAGTTTTTGGTCCATACCATAGATCCCATACAACATACTGAAAATCTCAAGTATCTCTTCCAGGTTGCGTACGTAATAATTAGACTACCCCTCAAGATACCCCCTGTTATGGTTAGTTATGTTTTATAACCCTATGACCCTACGAGGCATATCCAAATTCCGAAGCGGAAACTCTGGATGAAGATATCACCTGGCTCTACGCCGTATATCCAGAGCTTACTTCAGCAACGTGGTTATGGGCTAAATTGGGAGTGAATTGGTAGTAGCACCATACGGTTTTGGGACGAAGGGTGACAGAATGAACAAGAAGGCTGAATGAGAAATGACCTACTATAGGTAGTTGAGTTTACTATGATTTTATGTAACCAAATTTTCCAAAAGCAAGTTGTTATTTCTGTGGGCAAAATTTACTGCTATCATTAATAACGTGAATTAAACAATATCTGAGACGCGAATTAAAATATTATGTCTATGATAAAACTACTCTGTTCGCAAACTCGGGTCGTTCTATTTGATAATGATAATCTACTAAGTCGTGGTTCTTATGAAGTACGAAGCCGTATTCTCAAGCAACAGAAGTCAGGATCAATACAAATGGTCGTTAGAAGTTTCAGAGAATTCCGTTTCTAACATGAAACAAAACTACCTACGTAAAGTTACGTTTGTTAATTACGTTCGCAAAATCAAGTACGGTCTATTATATATTACAGTAACTTTCAGTCGCTAATAGGCACTTACTAACGTTAGTTGCAGAGTGAAAGTACAGTAGGTATTTTCTAAACACAGCAAACGGAACAAGTACATAGAACATAAAATAATCCCATAGACTTCACCATACTTTACATACAAGCTTAACGAGGAGTGCTACACAAGCTTGTTGATTGCCATTCAGCTAAAACACAAGTGTTTACTGGTATAATTTGATCCTAACTCGCTTTGTGATAATGTGTGAATAGTAAATCCAAGTGAATCAGCGCGTGTGATTCAGTTTTTTATACAGTACGAGTAGGTTGTACGCCTGACAGTAAACGCCTACCCATTACATACACATTGCCACTCGGCTACATCCAAATACTCCAAATAATAGATATAATCCAAATTACTGTCTTGTTACTCATCAACTGCAATGGGCCCTTTGGTAAGGAACCCCTGAGATATAAGATGATTTGTATCGTTGCCCTGTAATTTCTCCGAAAATGTTGCCCTTCAAACCGGAAACAGTGTTTGCAACATTACTGTTTAGCGTTAGAATGACTGGCCTGAGTTGCAAAGTGTCGTAATTCCCCAGACGGCACATGTCCTTTCAGTCATCGTGAATACGGCCTTTGTAATGTGTACGCGCACGCTATATGTTTGTGTTGCAGCATGATGTAATAAAGTGACGTCGTTTTCGCAAGTCTCCTCTTATGCACATGTTATGCACGAATGTGTTTTGCGTTCTTATCCAGAACAAATGCATATTTATTTCTATAAACAATTTACCACTAAGGCAATCAATTTGCCAGCGCACAGTCTTAACCGCTAATCTGGTGGTAATTTGATTACAAAGTAAAAGCTAGATAATTAGTTTTATTAAACAGGATCTAATGGAAATGTTTCTACGGGTGATATGACGCGTTGTGAGAAATCAATGCAAGTAATACTTATTCCAGGAGACGAAAATAGAAGAAATCTATATCTATAGAAATAAATATCTTAACCTATTATGTTTTGAATGGTTGTTGTGTTCCTCTGAGGGTGGTCTTTGCGCTAGTCATAGTACGAGATATAGTACTAAATTAAAAAATGTGTTCAGCTTAAAATGTTTTTCAGTTTCTTTTGTTTTGTGACTAATAAAGTTTCTTGCCTTATCTTACTCTGTTGGTATTGTATGTGGATGGTTTCAGGCATTTCTATTACCTCACCATATACTCGCAACAGCTAGATGCTTTGAATTTTACGGTTAGTAGAACTCAAGTTTTCAGAAGTTTCACTAATAGGTAGAAGGCATTATCTGTCAGCTTAGCATCGTCACTTTCAAATAAACAAAAAGAAAATACAAGGGTATTCAGTTCCCTTGTTGATTTCCTTATGTAGTTTTGTCCACTTCTTTAATGTTACATGTATCGTGAATATGTATACCCATGTTATGTTTATTTATTTTGGGATCTGGATGCCTGTCCACGAGATTATTCCTAGCTATCAATTAACGGAACTGTACAAAGAGTAAAGTGAGTCTGCCCCGCTTTCGCCCACGGATAGTACAGGAGGGAGTTCTTTTACTGTGCTGCCACAAAACCCTGCAACTTCAGACCGGATGGAGGTAACCCTATATGCGTGCAGATACCTTGGACACGGAACTCTTCGGATGCCCTTTCCAAATGGGCAGAACGCGTACCTACTCTTCATAAACTATTAAGCATGTTAATGATATTTGTGTAGGTGACTATTCGATTTCGAATATATGTATGTACATTGGAATATTTTATCCAGTGTTGATTCAATTAGGGGTTATTATCAAGTATGAACTATTGTTTGGCAAATTTACTATTAAACTACATCAGTTATCGCTATTTTTCTCGAGAAACCCAAATATCCGACTTCAATTTAAAAACTGTACTGCATAATCCACTACTTTTCGTAACATTTTTTGAAATCAAAAAAGTATGGGTAGGCCAACTAAAATCACTGCTCTGGGGTTTCCATACAAAGGGTTTCGAGTGAACGAAAAATATCATCGATGGTTATATTTTTTGATTTTTACTAATTTTTCAAACACTGCTTTCTGACTAAATTTTAGTGGGACCCAACAAAGAATTTTCTAGGCATGACTTTACGGTCAAGCTTGATACCAACATATGTTAAGAATTAATTAGAATGTAAGATTAAAAATATAAATAGAATTAATTGAATCAAAAGGACAAATAAACATCGATGAATTTCATAGTTCGACATTGACACAGTGGAAACAAATTCGGATAGACATTCATGGTTATTTTAAAAAGTAGTATTGGTACTATCAAATATGCGCGGACCTTACAGTGCATAAAATTCAACAACATGCCAACACATGCCATTTTAACGCTAAATGTTCCACTACTGAAACTTCTTGTGGGCCTCGATCTTATAAGATACTAGTCAGAGGCCATAACTAATCCACCGCATATTTTTATATCCCCAAAAAATATATATCTTGAAAACTCCGGTTTCCTCACCATGTTTTCTCTTCAACCGTTGAAGTAAATGATGATGACAATATCATACAGTTGTGCCCCATTACTCGTAAATCTATCTACAATTTGAAAAAACTCAGCAGTGCAGGCGGGATTGGAACCTACGATTTTACGGAAAGCTGAAATCGGACGTTTTTACGTACCAAGCGACCTCACCATGGCTTACATGTAAAATAAACGTAACAACTGATAGACCAACATACAGCCCACTGTAGACGTAAGTATATACATAAAAGCTATGTAGGCTAGGATAGCTGAGTCACACTTCAATATGTTGAATTATTCTTGAATGGCTATTTATAGAGATAAATACATAATTCGAAATCTCGTTCAGACACGTACGTACGTACTAGTTAACTAGTTATGTACTGGATGATGATTCTCGTTTAGCTTATACTTTGTCAGATTAACCTTATGAGGATAATAGGAAAAGTTACTAGTGCACTACAATACTGAGTGGTCGCCAAGTGCTCGAGAATTCCACCTTACCGCAATATTAATCTATTATTCTCAATTCGATTACAAACTTTAGCAATAAACAAATAAAAGAGTATATATATTTATTCGTGTTTCAATTACAGCAGTGAGTGTGTCTAATACTTTTTTATTGATTTTAATTATATATTTTTGAAGTTGGGCTGTTTTTAGTGAAGCTTCTTCAGTTAGGCGCGCTACAGACAGATTTTCGTGGGCTGTGAATTGAATTCTAACGTCACGCTCGCTGGAATGATAAGAAATCTTCAGGTAAACTCGGGACCATCGCCATTGGCCATCTAAATCCGTCAACATTTCCCATTTCCCATTTGACGCATTTCTAGATGGCCTATGCTCCTTGCCAAGGTTTCACCACCATGTAGTTTCCAAATGAGCTTATCAAATTTGAGTTACCTATAAGTTTTCACTTCTATCGGCAGTTCCTATGACTGCCAATTTTTTTTAAATATTAACGTTCTGCACTTTTGCACTTTCTTTTTCTATATAAACCACTAGCAGCGCCTCGCGGTTTCACGCTTGTAGTTCCTGATACCGTTATTTTCCTGAGAAAAAAAATAGGTTATGTTATTTCAGATCATTACCATCTATCTACAGGCCAAAATTTATATAAACCTTCATATTCTCACAACTTTTGCGTCTATAATATTAGTATGATAGTGCGAAATTTCTGAGTCCTCCGTCCGCGCAATTTTCGTAAAAATACCCTTTTTCGAAGTGTTTGTTTCACTTTTATATATCCGAGTAGATAACAAAATAATATAACAGCAAATTGGTGGTACTGTATTCAGTAAATTAGGGAACGGAAATATAAATAATTGAACTTAAGCTATTTCTACAACATATTCATAATTATTGTCTGACAAATTATGGAGTTGATATGCTTTGTTTTTCTGGCTCCTCTCTTTCTCTTTAATTTTGCCTCTCTGTCTAAAGACGAAAATGAATCTTTGTACAAACGGTTCAATTTCGTTTTTCACGGTTCAGTTTTGGCTAAAGTTAAATCGTTTATTAGAAATTATAATGTAATTTTCTGTATCTAGATTATACCCTATTGTAGCGAGATTAAAATATACTTCGTAAAACAAAAAAATGTGCTTCTTACGTACTTACGCACACAAGACACACTTCTTTATTCCTCGAGCTAAGAAGTTTAACTTCAACCATAGACTATTCAAAAATGCTATCTATATAATATTTTTAACTCAAGAAGAATTAACCTGAAGTTAGTTGAAATGTTTGCTAAAATGTTAACTATCTAATTTCAGGGTGTCTGTTTTTCGTCACATGCACCCGCGTAAAAAAAGTACACCAATCATTTCCCTGACGCTTCAAAAGAAGTATTTAACTGTTTCGGAGAAATTCCGGACAACATAGAGACAAAACATCATAATATCTTTTGAGAAGAGCGATATATCAGCGGTAATGATTTGGACTCTTCATCTTCCAATAGCTGCATGTCACTGTGCTCTTGTAGGCAGAGCCATCAGCCACATGTCCCTGCCCGTCTCGTCACTTTTACTATCCTGCTAATAATATTCGGATGTTTGTTGTTCAATCACGTCGTAACGTATGAACGGTTTTGGTTGAAATCTGGAACACAGATTATTTATAGGGTGGTACTGGTAGTGGCTTTTTACCCGAAACATAACGAGAATGGGAACTACGCGGTTAAAATCGCGAAGCATTGCTAGTAAAAGAAATCAGTCATAAGGATTGCCTATAGAAGTGAAAACTTATAACTCAGAATTTGATAGCTCACTTTGGGAAACGCGGGTGAAACCGGAGGACGCTGCTAATCTGGAATAAATCTTCAAAGGATTATCGTCCAAATAGTCTTATTAAGCATGGTCATCTAGAATGGCACCGCATTCTAGATGACCATGGTCCTGAGTTCATTTGAGTGAAAATTTATTTCATTTACGAGCGTGACGCTTGAGCTCAATTCACAGCCCACGAAAATCTGTGTGTGGTGCCAAAATAATTTTACCTTCAATAAATAAAATAAACTTCAATTTAAAAATTTGCAGGGGCACGACTGGTTTCCCGTGGATCGACGCTATCATGATCCAGTTGCGCGAGGAGGGCTGGATCCACCACCTGGCGCGGGCACGCGGTCGCGTGCTTCCTCACGCGCGGCGACCTCTGGATCTCCTGGGAGGACGGCATGAAGGTCGGTACCGCAAGCAGTTATGAAAACATTACTGTGTTCCGGGTTGAAGGCAATGTTTCCAGGAAATTACAGGGCTTAGAGATATAACATCTTAGATCTCTGGGTGATGAGCGCAGTGCAGTGCTAGGTAATGATTTGAACTCTTTATGTTCCAATAGCTGCGTGTCACTGTGCTGTTATGTAGCAGGCATGTTGCTTACCATCAGGCACATGTCCTGCTCGTCTCGTCACTCTTTTATTTAAAAAAGAAAAATAAAAGTCATATTCTGAGAGCTGCGTTAAAATTTGGTAAGGTATTTGAGGCAAGCTGAAACTTGTCAAATAGTTATCCTATTATATCCCTACAAGGAGGAGCCGACCTGGCTGGTGAGTAGCGGGGCAACAATCCACCAACTTTCCCCTTTATAATATTAAAATTGTGAATGTGAAGTAAAGTTTGGATGTTTGTTGCTCGTTCCTCTGGAAATACTGAATGGATCTAGCAAAATTTGGAATATACTACAAAGATTTGAGTCTGGAATGAATAAAACTGCGATGAAGGTGATCAAGTAAATGCGCTCTTCTTAGTCGGGCTCTCTCTTGACAGAGTGGTCGTGGTTGGTGTGATGGCGGTACACGGAGGGTCTGGTCTGTCTGTAATTTTCCCGGAAACCCATGTTGATCGGTTCCTCGGATCGGTTTGGTTACGAAAACACTCTGATATTGAAGACTATATGGCGATTTTAAGACGTCTGTCCGTCGTGAATGATCTGCCCTGACTAGGGTTACCAGGTCGGCAAACCTAACAGCCAGAACCGGCCAGATAGTTATTTGGATAAAGGCCGGACACCCTACATTATTGCAAATTTTATGTCTCAGTATTAATGGCTACCACAAAAAGAACGGACGGAAATACAGCGGACTGCGGAGCGACCAAAAGTCGACTCACGTAGGTAAGCTCGGCGCTCGTTCTTTTGTGAAAAGCCTAACAAAAAAGTACACAAGTCGGACGCTGTTTATTTTGGCCGGACGCAATCCTAACGATATCCATCCGGCTTTATCCGGACGGAAACGCTAGCCCTGGCCCCTTTTCCCCTAACCTTGGATCTGGTGATCTATTTTCTCGTTGAATTATTATTTCTTTATTTATTCAATGAGCTGTAATAAACACATATTATAACATATAAAGTTACTGTACAGAACTGTATTACATTTCCAAACTATGTGGGCCTAGAAACGAGTTTTTTGTTAAAATACAGTGGTTTGATAATAACATTATTAAATTAGAGATAATACATAAAGAAAATTAGGCCAATAGATCTGAACTTAAAACTAACATCCTTTAAAACAGTAGATAAATACGATAGTTCATAAACATTGTGAAACAACTAGCCACATTTCAAATTTGGAAGAAAGAAAGAAAACTTTACAAGAACACAATAAAGGTTTTACGCCTAAACTACAAAACCTAATTAAATCTAATTATATTAAATTTCATGCGAAATAAGTTTTTTTAGGGTGTGATTCGTGATGAAATGTTGCGTGAAAGTTTGTCATTTCTGAAATAGAAGCTTGAAACTAATTTTAGGCTTTTGATTTGATATAAATAATTAGTTAGTGTGTTTTGGCCAGGTATTCGACGAGTTACTCTTGGACGCGGACTGGTCGGTGAACGCGGGCATGTGGATGTGGCTCTCGTGCTCCTCGTTCTTCCAGCAGTTCTTCCACTGCTACTGCCCCGTGCGCTTCGGCCGCAAGACTGATCCCAACGGAGACTTTATAAGGTAACAACACTTTTTATAATTTCATTTTCTCCGAAAAAACAAAAACCGACTTCAATTTTATATACAAAGAAAACATTTTATCGAGGGTCTACATTTATGTAGTAGCATAACAATTTCTTAATATATATAAATCTCCTGTCACGATGTTTGTCCCACGATGGACTCCTAAGCTACTTAGCCGATTTTAATCAAATTTGGACACCGTGTGTAGATTAATCCAACTTAAAAGATAGGATAGTTTTTATTTCTTGATTAATGGGCTTTATGTGACAATATCCGAGTGAAGCCGGAACGGAATGACCGCTAGTACTAATATAAGTAGACATAACATTTTAGCACTAATGATAATTTACAGTAACAACCAAACCCATAACTGTTTTCGCATAATTTTTATTCATATTCATATTCTTTATTAATAAAATATCATTTTTACACGTCAACTTAAATTAAACAATACAAATTACATTTATAATGTAAAACTAGAACCGAAAATAGTATGTAAAATTAATTAAATGATCTTTAATTCATTAATAGTTCAAACCAATAAATTTAATAAAATAATTGCACAGAAATAGCATTCAATCAAGCAATAAGTAATCCATTAGCTACTAAATAGCCAACTAAATACCTATTAACATAACCTACTAACATTTACTAGCATAACCATATATCTAACATAAAAGATAACTTCACTGTAATCTTCAAAGGCACACATTGAGAAAAGCAAACGGTGCGTCTAAGAAATATGGTGCAATTTTTGACTCCTGGTGCGCTCCCGCCAGAAGCTCAAGCTCTCTCAGGCTCACTGCAGAGCTTCTGCCCTGCATTTGTATATACTCTCAAGGGTAGTAGCGACAAGAATAGGTGGAGTCGGGGTGCTCGAGTCGGATCTGGATCTATACTCGTATTTAGTAGCACAACAAATAAATAAAATGCCTAAATACGAGTACCTACCTACTATTTAATTATGCGTCCATCAATAGTCGAATCAAATTAAATACAATAGATAGTTATGCTTAGAACGCATTACGCCAAAAACTTATTTATTACACAAAAGTTATGACACTATATATTATGCGACATTAATGGTAGGAAAAATGTATTTTAAATGGCACCCACTTGATCCCTACTCCTCCGACACTCTCCCTCAATATGGATATCAAATGAAAGGGATTGACTAGAAGAATGTTGTGCAAATTACAATTGGGGGTCAATGAAATTTTTTAATTTTGTTCTTTTAGACCAGAGGTGGCCCCATATAAATGCTATGGAAATTGGGTGTGTCTAGCTGACTGCCGGTATGTTTTTAAGGGAGCTATCATCTGAATTCCAGACGGTACGTGCCCGTGCTGAAGGACATGCCGACGCAGTACATCCACGAGCCGTGGGTGGCGCCCGAGGCGGTGCAGCAGAGGCGCGCGCTGCATCGTGGGCCGCGACTACCCGCTGCCGATGGTGGACCACCAGCAGGCCTCGCAGATCAACATCGAGCGCATCAAGCAGGTCTACGCTGTGCTCGCCAAGTTCAAACCCGCGGGTGAGCTGGCTTTTACGAGTTCCATAGCCAAGGGTTAAAACGGGATCCTATTACTGAGAGTTCCTGGTCCGTCCGTCCGTATGTCACCGTCTGTCAAAAACGGTGATAGCTGAACAGTTGAAATGTTTGATGTATTTCTAGCGCCGCCACAAATACTAAAAATAAATCAATATTCCCATATCACAAACTTGATTGTTTTACCGTTTCTTGCTCGATAACGGTAACAGGTAGAACACTTTAATTATTCAAAGAATATTTAGTATATATAATTACAATTATAATAAATAATTATTAAGATTGGTCAGCTGTTCTTGAGTTATAAATGGTGTAGGTAACTAACAAGATTTATAACTCAAGAACTTTTGTCTATACAGGGTTAATGGTAGTCAGCCTGCATCTTTTAAGGGATGTTAAGTACATTAAATACGTCAACTTTTGTTCTACGGTTTATACAAATTAGTTTTTTCCCGCATATCAAAAAGAAAGTGTATTTGCCCGGGTTTAAAGCATTAAACTCTTCGTAATAACAAAAGCGCTCGCGCTTTGTTACGTAGCAGTACCTGCACATGTCCCTACAACGTGAGTTGCATTCCATCACGAGGTTCAAGCCAGTAAATTCACCAGAACTCGGCATCAGCAGTGACCCGCCTCGTGCGAACTACAATTCGCCGACGCTCCTATTTAAATTTTGTGCCCCAGATAACCCTTCATCAAAGCTGATTTCAATAAAGAAGTCAGTGTCGTTCGATCGTCGAAGGCATTCGCACCTAAGTTAGATAGGCTTAAGATCCTATGATGTAGTGTCGGTCTCACATCGAACGCATTCGTGTCTAGGGTTAAATAGTTTTAATATATTTTAATGTGAGTTTAAACATAGTAAAAGTTCGTTCTAAGCAATTCTATTTTTTCTTTCTTTCGAACCCTCCGTCTGCAGCATTCGTAACTCGCTTGATAAATGGTGTCCCGAAGTGAATAAACACTAAACAGTGCTAGAGGACAACTAGCTTTTTTTGGGATATATTGAGTTTAATAAAAAGTTGTTTGTTTAAACATACAGAACATGCCATAAAACGGATCAAAGCTGATTACCATTAACCCTTGTATACGGACAAGCGGCACGTCCCACGTGGTACGTTGCCGATATCAGAACTTGGAAAATTAATAATTTGAAATGTACGCTGGCATCGATAAGCATTTTATAGCAAAGATTGTGTCACAGAAGTTAAACAAATGAACTTTCCTTTACGTCAAAACACCATCAGTACTTATTAATGTGTTCGTATCGTTAGAAGGTTTTTCACCAAAACTCAATAAATTGTATAATGTTTTCTGTAGTTGAGATGATAATAATAATCTTAATTTATTTTCTAGGTGGAAGCACAATAAATCCACAGAAACGCAGCGGCCGAGCGTGACGCAGTCGTCGCCGAGCCCCACCTCCATCATCAGGAGCATCAACCAGTCCAGCTTCCTCTGCAGCCAGTCCCCGGACCCGCAAGCCGCCGGCGCGGCCGCCGGCAAAACACCCGCGCCCTTCACGCTACCCGCCAAACAAACGCAACCCGACGCCAAACAACCCCTTCAAAGAAATCGTCATCATACAACAACCCCACAACTCCAACGTATCCATCGGAAACATCGCCGACCCGCAACGACAAATCTTCGTCACGAACGGAACATTAGAAGCCACGTACAAGATAAACAGTGTTCAATCCTCTCATAAAATTACGAATTCAGGAATTTGGCTATTCACAATTACGTTGCGTATTCTAATTCAGAGATTTACCAGAGTCCGCCGATCCCCAACGAGTTGTTCGAACAAGTCGTGAAGATGAACAGTTTCGGATTGGAAAAGAAATTTATATGACGTCTTACCAGGAGGGTAATGTCGAGCAAGGCACGCGCCGCTCGCAACATATCGGAACCTTTGATTTCCGCGCCTCACTCGGAGTACACGCGACGGCCAAAAAGCAAAAACAAAAAGAAGAAAATGGAGAATTCCCAATAAACGAAAAAAATCGAGATGAAACCTACAGGTCAAACAATGAAAATGATAAAACTGACCAATAGAGGAATGCTATTTTAAACTATGTGTCTGTGTTAAATTGTTTGTGGTAAATGTGATTTAGGTATCGTTATGTAGACATTGATATATTTTATAGAATCATGTCCAGAATTTAAGTACATAATATTATGTATTTTTGTATAAGCTTTAATTACCTTGAACACATTGATCTACTTACATTGTAATCAGTTTATAATGCCATATACCTGTTTGTGCAAAAGAAAAGTATGGATATAGAAACAGTAAATAGTAAAAAGTATGTACATAAAATTATTATGATGTAAAAATTATATAAACAGTGAAGCGTTGTTGCTGTTGAAAGAGATCTTTTATTAAATAGTATTGTAATTTTCATACATTCTTTTATTTTGTTATTACAATAAAATGGCTCTCATTGATGATGCTTAATGACTTAAACGTCTGATTTCATAATCGCGAGGTCGCAGGTTCCATTCCCGCCTGCATCTCGTGAGTATTTTCCAAGTGTTGAGTGACGTAATTTTGTAATCACTAATCACCGCTCGCTTTAACGGTGTAGAAAACATCGTGAGGAAACCGGTATGTTCCAAGAAAGAAATTTTTCGCGGACATGTATCAGCCAATCCAGTAATACCTCGCTGGATAAGAACCCAGCGTGGTGGAGTATGGACTTGATTCTCTCACTGATGCCGGCAGTGGAGTCCGCGAAGTGGAAATTTAATTTGTATTTTTAACTCCGACCAAAAAAGGTGTTATAAGTTTGACGTCGATGTCTGTCTGTGGCACCGTAGAGCTCATACGGATGGGCCGAATTCGATGCGGTTTCTTTTATTTGAAGGTTACCCGTGCGGATGTTCTTAGCTACGTTTGGTTAATATTGATTCAAGATGGCCGCTTCCACAAAATGACGGACAAAATATTTCTTCACAACCTACCTCAATATGGGTATCAAATGAAAGGGCCTGACTAGTAGAATACTATACACTAAAAAATTCAAATCCAAGATGGCCGCCACCACAAAATGACGAATTATATTATTTATTCACTACTTCCTCAATATGGGTATCAAACGAAAGAGCTCGACTAGTAGAATACTTTGCACTATGACAAATTTCAAATCCAAGATGGCCACTACCACAAAATGGCGAAATTCATTTCTTTTTTCACATAAAAGGGCTCGAGTAATAGAGTGTTGTACAGATAACAAATCCGAGGCAGTCGGGGGTTAGTACAAGGTACAAAGTCGGCAAAGACTTTGGTGGAAATATAAAATAGACTGCTTATGATTGATGGTGTCAAGTAATAACGATTACTCGGCTTCAAGCATGACAACTTACGCCGATTATAATAAAATTGAGCTCTCCTTCAGATTGCGATTATAAAGAAGCACGTCATACCCACCACAGACTAAGTAGGATATACTCATCATACCGCTCCACTAGATCTAGTAGTTAATTTAATATGAAACGTAACGATGCAGTGAGACCTAGGTACAAATGGCCGCCGGCGGGAGGTGGCAACCCCATGTAGAATGAAAGAAGTATGTACTTTGAAAAAATATCTACCTACATATATTTTAACCGATTTACAACCAGCGGAAGGATAATGTTTTCCTTGCGTATGTATTTTGTTAGAGGGACACGTGACCCGTGACTTTGACAGTTTCCCATCTACTGCTTACAGAACTTTGGGCAAGTACAGAATGCGCCTGACCTAATCTTATTTTAATACGCAGAGGCTTTGGAAATTGTACTCATAAAATGGTGTAGTACGACTTGCGCAACGGCACCTCAGAAGGTACGACCTCGGCTTCGACTGCCGGCGACAGAGAAGATTGAACTGGCATCCCAGGGGGCCCTATGTACGACACTAGCGGCAGGCTCTAGCATCTAGCATCTGCCGACTTATAGCAGGTATGTAGAGCTAATGTATGTAATCCGCAACGAGAATATCCGACGGTTAATTATTTAACCGACATAGCCTTGAGAATAAGGAAGCTAAAGTGGCAGTGGGCGGGCCACATTAAATAATACGGAGAATGTTATTGAGGATCGGGGTGAAATTTGGAACAGATTATAGTCTGGAAGAACACATAGGCTACTAGTTATCCCGGAAATATAACGGCACAGCGGAAAAGCTCTAGTAATATACTCGTTTAATGTATGACCATTTCATTAATAATAATTGCAGATTTACATGCCTGTCATTACTACTCTAAGGTGAAGGAGAACATCAGTGAAAATGTCATCTTTCGAGTGCATGCACTTTTCCAGCCTGGTGGATTATTTCCTTAGGAGGACTGTTCATTCATCCTACACATACGAATAACGTTCGCGAAATCTGCGCAAAATACGTTCTAGGGTACTTAAGTCAATTTTTTTTATTTCTTCGTCATTGAACGTGATTGACGCTGTGAGCATAAGAGGTGGTCTGAGCATGGACGTCATGGTAGCATTCCGCCCCGGCTTTACCTGTGGTACATACTGTAATATATAGCCTATGATCACCAAAGATCACGTACAAATCCAACGGTGAAAGAATTTTTTGAAATAGGGCCCGCCCAGTAGTTCCTGAAATTAGCGCGTTCAAACAAAATACCTTTTCAGCTTTATAATACTAGTATGTAGGTATAGATTCGGTCGTTTTGAGATTAACTCTGTAATCTCGAGTTGTCGAAGCTAAGTTTAATCAGAATCTATAATCTTACTGATTTTATAAAAGATGAAAGTTTCAGAGGTTGTAACATTCAACCTGAACTAAGTTAGTAACCAAATACGCTTGAGGTATTTCAGAAGTTGAATGCTTCTCTTAACATATCCATGTATAATTTACATAATGGTACAAATGAGAATTCTAATTTGAGTACCATCACAGTAGTTCCATTATTTCATCTTTATGCATAGTACCTAAATGGAACTAACATGAAAAACATTCGCAGTACCTAGTTCCATCATGGAACAAAGCAATGGAACTAGTGCGATTGTATCCTAATTTGAGTATTCGCAGTAGTTCCATCATTTCATCTTTATGAATAAATGGAACTAATGCGAATAAAAATTCGCAGTAGTTCCATCATGGAACAAAGCAATGGAACTAGTGCGAATGAACCAATAAAACTATGCAGTTCCATTGCATTACAAATTACAATTGATGCCTGTTGGTATTAAATCGAAAATTGGTTATTGCGGAAAAATCAAAATGCAACAGTTTTCTTACATTTTATTAACTGAACTAAAACTACATATCTAATGACGCCACAACTTCCATATGCAGCTTCATTGCTTTTTTACTTTTCTAGATGGCTGTGTTGGTTTCGGAAGGGTTCTCTCTTATTTCTGACAAATTCATTTTGTATGGTGTTCACTATCGACATCTGAAAGCAAATATTACTTATTAGTGTAAATAGGTTAACAAAGTGTTGATGACGTACACAAAATTTTAAAATTTTGAAAAAAAAATGAAAATTTTGAAAAATAAATAAAATGAAAAAAGTATAGTCATACTAAGTTCATCAGGGCAGCTAGTTTATTATAATTATTAAAAAATAGGTTCAGGATGATACAGTCAATAACAGGTAAGTACTCACTCTTCAGGTATATGAACATATCTTATATTTCTGCCTTGTATGAAGAATTCTTCAAAAGAGAACTCATGGCCTTGAGGATCACAGTAGACCGCATTTGTGAATGAAATATTCATGTATCTGAAATGTTTTGGTATTGTGAAGGATTATAAATATATATTAAGTTTACATTGACAAAACAAATAAATACCAACTTTTAAAAGTACACATGGTAAATGTGCACAGGTATAAAATTAAAATGACAAGGATATGAAAACGTATTGAAAATAAATGAAAATTATATATCTGGGTTGTTTGCTTTATTACAACTTTAATTTAATGATAATTTCTATTACATAATCGTGATAGCAGCAAAGGATATTTCTTGATATTTTTTAATAACTGATATGTTTATGATTAGCTATGTTTGAGTCTATGATAGAGAGTGAACTCACAATATTTTTAATTA
This sequence comes from Ectropis grisescens, assembly GCA_017562165.1. Lineage (NCBI taxonomy): Eukaryota > Metazoa > Arthropoda > Insecta > Lepidoptera > Geometridae > Ectropis > Ectropis grisescens. The sequence goes on from JADLOZ010000473.1 coordinate 28,892, forward strand.
CCTAGGCACAAAATTTGTTGATTATAGTGAGTAGTAAAAAAACTTTACCCATCAACTGATGCCACGGTACCACAAACATAAGAGTCATTCCGTAAATCCACTGTAATGTTTTTGCCTTGCAACGCTTTCACTAAGCATAGCAATGTATTGTGGTAGTAAAACTTTTCAGTCCGCACCAACAAACATTTTGTTATTATATAATCCTGAAATTTATTAAAAATAAGTTATTGCTAAAAGGCTATACCATATAACATTTTATCAATCACATTTTAAATAAATACACGGGTAACTGATGTTTGATATAATTAGTCCAGTCCGACTCAAGTTTTGATCGCATCCGCAATCTTTTTCAAGAAAACAATCAAATTATCAAGTTTAAAATTAAAAGACTTAAACCAGGCCTTAAGGCATCATGTTAAAATTAATATGAAACACTATTTACCTAACCTATTCAGTTGTCATAATGATGTCTTAGGAATAATTGAACATTTATATTAAAATGTAGACTTTATTCACAACATTGTGACTTTCTTTAGTACTGTAGAAACACATAAAACATTATATCAATAAATTTCCAGACTATTAACAAATCACACACACCAAAACTTACTTTTTAACTGAAGGTAATTTGCAAAATTTAAGGTTGGTTCTCTTTAATGATCACAAGCCTCGCATCGGGCTTTGATTTCAGTTCTAATTCAGCTTTGGAAAGTTTCAGTCTTCTTTTTCTTTACAGCCCAAATATAATATACTCCTCTTTCTTTTGGCCCAGATACAGGTATTGCAAATCTAGCCTTTTCTTCGTCAGAATTGTTTTTCTGGGTCAGTTAATTTAAACCGTTTATCTTTTATAGGTTCACCCAAGTAATAAACGGCACCCGCATGTGTCCTTAGTCTTTTAAAGCTAATTTGTAGTAATCATACTCACGATATCTGTCTACTAAACGATTTGATAAATAGAAACCTGTGCTGCTGACTATAAAGCCGCCCCATGCAGCAATCTGTACCAAAGTTCTGTTTGAAATTGTCATTATACTTACATTAGACTTTGACCACTTAGACTCATGTTAGTACTTAATATTTATTTATTATGCATAAATATAAGGTTTTGTATAATGATTAGTGTATCCGTATTCCGTATCCGCGTATCCCTAAAATAAAAGTTTCTTTTTTGAAATACCTACCTACTAAATTAAAACTATTAAAGTTAAAGGTTGCGCCTATTTGTTTGCAGTAGCACAGAATAAAAATAATACAGATAATAAATTTATTATTATATCGTTGTTCTTTACCATTATTACTTACACATATCATTTTCGATGCATCACCATCTACAAGCAGGCACAAACAATACATGTTTACCACATCGCCACGGGATCCGTCCCTCCGTCCGTATGTTGGGATGTAGTTTGCTACATTTACATTTCACTATTCATGTTCGTGCTAGTGGCACTGACCAACTGTATTCGAGCGTTTAAAAGTACGTGTTTAATCTGTTGATGTCTTTCTCATTTTGAAGTCCTACCTGAAAAATATCAAACTGTCAACGTCAGAACACAAAAGTCATATTGTCATATGTTAATTTAATTTTCTATTTTCTGTACATGTTGGTTTGTTGGTCTTTAGGTTATGTTTTAGAAAGTAAATAAACTTCGTTTTCATATTTAACCCTACAATTCTACGTGATCTTGCAAGAACAAATATAATCGTAAATACTCCTGCTGTACGAAATGAGCTCTGCAAGAGGCAATACAAATAGAAAACGACCACAGAAACATCAAAACCGAACTGCTTTCAAAAATGATTTGCACGACTCCAGTCACAAGACAAAATTTATAAATTCACTTTCAATATCTGGTGTTTGCAAACGTTGTAAAGATATACTAGATTGGAAAATAAAGTACAAAAAATATAAACCACTGAATGCACCGCGAAAGTGCACTGGTTGTGAACAAAAGAGCATTAAGCATGCCTATCATATGTTATGTAGTCAATGTGCTAAAGAGAAAAATGTATGTCCTAAGTGTTGTAAATTACCTCAGGTTAGTAGAGAGCTAAAGGTTTGTTGTCTTAAAACGTCAACAATACATACAACCCGGTAAGAATATCTGTGCACCTCGCTGGAATGCGGCGCCTCTCCCGCTTCCCCTGTCACCTCTCCGCGCACTCCCCGTTGCGACAGTACGGTTAGCATCTTCGCCGCCGCCGCCGATATGACGTCACGAGGTCAGGTGCACAGATATTGTGACCGGGTTGTAATGTTGTACTAGACCCATCATGGTAATAAGCTCAACATTTGATAAGCGTGGAGGACTTCTTCTTCCTTGCAGATACTTACGAGAATATTAAAACTACCAGTTCCCTCTGTTTCACCCATGTAGTTCCTTACCTATTATTTTGCAGGGATAAAAAGTAGCCCTTGTTACTCTAATACCTGCAAGAATATGTGTACAAAGTTTCATGATGATTGGTTAAGTAGTTTTCGCATTAAAGTTTAACAAGCATACTTACATTCACATTTATAATATTATAGGATTAACCTATGGAGATTCTATCTATACATTATTACCTGACTGAAAGAAGGGTTATGTTTTCGTGTGTATCTTGTATGTTTATAAATTTCTTTATTCCACATAATCTTCCAAATGGCTGGATGGATCTTGATAATTAAGATATTGTTAGATTCGTCTCAATCACCTAAGTGTTCTTAGATAGTAAAAATGTTTTTTACCTGTTGATTTTTGCAGTTGGGTTTTAAATTAAACTTATTTATATTCTATTTTCGTGATTAGGATGAAGAAATTACAGAAGACACAGAAAACAAACACCAAAATGCTGAAACAGATTTGAAATCATTGTTAAAAGGTTTACCAGAAAGAAAACGGCGCACCATCTTGAGGTAAATATGTACACAAATAAATAGGGCTCAACAATTACAAATTCAGATTATAAAATCATTGATAAAATTGGTTTACCATTGTAAAATTTAAAAAAGTTTAGCTTGTTTACTCTTTTGGAAACTGGGTTTTGGTATTATAGTCTGTGTCTTGTGACTAAAGTTAACATGTTTATGACATATTTTTTCAAACAACTTTTTGTTGAATATTTCTATTTGCTTTTAAATTCATCCATTTTGGGTGTGCATATAATTGTGTTCAAATACTTCAGACTTAAGACTTACGCAGTTGAATTCCATAAATCGGGTTCAAATTTTTATTATAAATTTTATGCATAAAGTTTGTATAGTTGGGACTTATTTTAATTTTTGGATGACTTAATTAAAGATACATCAATGTGTTGTAAACTGAACACTGACAGTGCTGAATGGGCAAATGAAAACCGCATACCTCCAAATTCGCTTAAAAGAGGGTAGTGTATTTGGGTATGTACAAGTTTATGATTGTATAAGAAGAACTTTACAGCTAGGTAGGTATTTTCAGATTAGAAACCCTGTTAGAAATAGTTCTCAATTATACCAATAGTGGTGTAAATGATTAATTTATTTAGAAAAATTTAATAAGCATAAAGAAGTCAATAATTTGACATATTTTTGCATCCATCTTCTACTGTTCACTGTCAATTTGATACAATTTTCTTCTGTTGTTGATAATAAATATAATATAGGTTTTACTAAATAAAATTTCTGCTATATTTTACAGACAATTCAGCAAACAAGAAGGAGGTCAAATAGAATTAACACCTGAAATTAAGGCACAAGTTGAGGAAATGATATCAAAATGGAAGGCATTAATTTAGATGATGATAGCTTTTTGGTGAAGAATTTAGTGGTTCAGATGATGACAGTGAAATGAGTCCTCAAAATAAATGTTTTGCATAAATTTTGTTATCTACAAAACAAAAAAATATTGTATATGTCACCATTAAATTGTAAAGACCGCTGTGAACCTTCACACAGTTTACAATTTAATAATCGGTAGGTAATAATCTGTGATCGGGTCGGAAGTGAAACTAAGCACAGCTGGTCTAGTCTAGGAAATGATCTAGTCAGGAGAACGGCGACTGCCGTGATGATGATCACTTATGTTTTCCTTTGCCGTTAAAATGGTGAAGGAAAACATCAAGAGGAAACCGAGATGTACCTAAATTCTTTCGAAGTCATGTGTCATCCATCAACCCTAACTGGGCCAGCGTGGTGGATTATGGCCTTCGACCTCTCGTTTCGAGAGAAGGCGCCGAATCCCAGCAGTGGGAATATTTAGTGGGCTATTTATGCATGCAACAGAACGCATCTCGTGCGCTGGTTGATCTTCATGTGCCCCGCGCCGCCATAGTTCATTAAGATAAACTCGCCCTGGTTTAGGAAAGTTTACTATCTAAAATAAACTAACTTATTCTTCGGTTCTGGTTTAGGATAGTTTACTATCTAAAATAAACTAACCTATCCTAGACGCAGAACTCCCTTACTGTAAGTCCGACAGATTGTGATCTGACGGTTTCACTTCGATAGATGGCAAACCACCGAAATTTTTAAATTATACATTAAATTGTGAACAGTGTGTGACTCTTCACAATATTTCTACAAATTACACTCTCGCTTAGTGAGATTATAATATAACATGTTTACAATCCTATGGTGACAAATATAACACAAGACAATAAATTACGACATTTTTGTTTCAATCCCTCTGAGTTTATAGAATAAGATCCCAGGGCCGCCAGACGTCACGTATTTTCTGATGAACGAAATGTGCACTATTGAGTAGAGTTCGTACGTACTAAGAACACATGCTTACTTGCTTACCCGCCTGAAGAAGCAATAATAATAATCGCTTATAAGGAGAAGAAGAGGAAAATAGGAGGGAGTCGGTATATTTAAAATTTAATTCTAGTGCTCGCCTGTAGAGCCGATCACTATAATCTATTTTTATTTCTACTTTTATTCATATGTTGTTATTATGTACCTATTAATTAAACTAGTTATTGCATCAAGCAAGGTCTAAATGGAGAAGTGAAACACATGTTAGGTTGCGTAGAATAATTTAAGCATAAACATTTTAATTACATATATTTCCATAGTTAATATTATAGTTATAATACAACCGATTTGTCAAAATCATTAACTTTAATATACTCTATCATAATCTTGCAGGTACTGAATTTACTTGCTAAAAAATGTACAAAGTTAAAGCAATGCCATGCCACAATATTAAGTATTTCCTTAGAAAAGTACTAAAAATGTTTTAAAACATCTAGAGTTTTTCTTATGTTTATATTGCTCATAATAGATACATAATTTTTAAATCACGTACCAATGGCATTTAGAACTAAATTATAACTATTTTTAATATTTTTTCTTTTATTTAATTACTCTTATTTTAATTTAAAATCTGTTTGGGTGTTGAATTAGTTGATTTTGCCTATATTGCACTCACAATAACACCATGTTATTTATTATATTAACAAGTGTTTACTATTCCAAGAGTCGATGATTTTACATGGCATTATTATTAATATGATTTCTGTACAGTTAAACTTTACCTTTGACTGTTATCTCATGTATTCACTTATAGGCAGTCCCAGTAATGACTTGCAATTTTTTATTTGATTACTGGGCTCCTCATGTAAGTGTGAAAATAGGTCATGTATATCACACCACATATACATTTTCAGTTAAATGGAGGGTAAAATAGCATACAACTAGTACTAATATATCACTTACTAATGCTGTTTTAAATATTATGCAGTGAACCCATAAAATATAAATGTTTAACAGCTACCAAAAGGATGTACCAAGCCAAAAGTGAAGTGTCATACAAACTTATGTGATCACGTATTACTATCAAGTAACAATTGTACACAATCAATAATAATAATTTACATTTGATTTTCGCATTGGTATTTGCATTCATAAAATAACTTTGAAAAAAGTCTTTTAGCCTTGAACACCTTTTCAAAGAATTGTTATTTAACACATTGGCTGCTGAAAACACGTACGTTGTGTTTTATTTAGTGCAACGCGTATGCGGGCCAAACACGCCTGTCGTAAAGCTGCATTGCTATGCACCGGTGCGGCGCCACACAAACGTGTGTGTTTCAAAGACGAAACGCCAGTGCGGACGCACATACGAGGCGTGTTTTATCGTTTTTTTTTATTAAAAATAAAACAAGTCATGCTTGGTGTTCTCCTGATAGTAATTGATACGAAACAATACTTACCTCTGATGTCAGATTTTTTACAATAACGTAACGCTAGAGCGGAAATATATGCGAGGAGTATTTGTTCGTTTTTAATAAAAAAAAATATATGCTACAGAGGTAATTAGTACGAGACAATGCCTCTAATACTGATTAATTATATTTTCAAGTACCTACCTAATACCAACATAAGTATATTATTTTGAAGTGATTTTGTTTGGAAACTTTAAAGCCACAAAAATCGAATAAATTACGTTTATTAAAGGCGCTCTTCAAATAAAAGTGTCAATATTTGATTGTAGATATAATGCACGAGATTATAATCTCACGGTTAGGTTAGTTCATAAAATAGCGTTGTTAGATTATAATCTGACATACAAGAATTGCTCGTTTACAGGTATTAGGTAGATGAGCAATGTTGTAGATGAGCAATGTTCTACTATTCGAATGGCGTCTAGATACCTTCCACGACTGATTGCTATATAAGGTAGCCCATCAGTAAACAGTCAGTTATTATCGTTCCTTGATAAGTGTGCAGTTTCAAATCTATTCGTCGTTTTAAGCAAAAATCTTGTTCAAAAGTTCTATTACATAGATTAAAACATACCAAACTAATAAAATAGTGTTAAAAAGTAGTAACTATCGCCAGAAAAGCAACATTTACCCAGACTGCCCTATGGTCAAGTTAAAGTAATTTATTTTTGAAAAGTATCTAACGAACATTGTTTAGCGACAATGTTCTAACGACGGATTGAAGTAGAACCGGAGTAGGAAAGTCGCGAGTTTATTTCGAAATTACGTGTTTCGTAGAAAGAGAGTAGACGTCCTGGTTTAGAACTGATCCCCACAACGCCGACGTGGCGTTTTGTAAATTAAATTTATGTTATAATAAGATGCATATTATTTTATTTAACCATCATCATATCAACCCCTGCTGGGTATAGTATGTTATGGACCCATATTTTTATCCATGAATGACATCACTTTATTCCTGTTTTTTGTAGTGTTGATAGCTCAGAGGTCAAGAGGTCAAAAGAGATCGGGTTCGAATCCCTGCCCGATATTTATGAACTAGAGCTACAAAACCATGGTGAACCAATAAGTACATGGTACTATATTATGCTTTTAATGTACTCGTATTCTGATTCAAATTAATTTACCTGATGGAGCGACCTACAATAGATTACGTATATCATTATTAGGCCCGCTGTAGTCTTGTAAACCCGTTTTTAATTAAAATTGTATTGTCGTTTCACCAGTGCTGCTTCACGCATACGGCGTGTTTCACCAGGTGTGTTTGTCCGCACTGGCGTCGCTCGTCTGAACAGCAGTGCGGCTACTCGCGCCTAGCGTGAAACACCTTGCAGGTAGCCTGTACCGCGTTGCACGTTGCAACGCGAGTACGGCTAGCCGCGACTGGCGTGTTATTTCAGTAAAACGCCTTATTATTTAAAAACTGTCTAGCAGCGAATGTGTTAATTTAAATTTACACAAGTAGTGTAGAGGCAGGCAACATGTTAATATAAGTATAAATTTTATAGAATATAATGAAACATTACTTAACAACGATACTTACAGATAAAAAATGAAAAAAAATGTACATTAAATTACATAATTAATTATGGACCAATATTACCTATATTGTTCAATTTTCTTCTTGTAGTATTAAATATCAAATGATTCCAAGTTGACGTAACTGAAAACAACAAACCAAGTATTAGGATCTATGAATAATTATGTATGATGATGAATTACATAGTAGACCAGTCTCGATTAATTTCTGATACCAAAAAAAAAATAGTAGGATGAAACCCATTGTAAAAGGAAGAGAATATGACAAAAGTAAAAGGAAAAATAATGTATGGGCTATATGAGGTTGGTAAGTGGACTGGTTAAAGGTTATATGTAAAACAACCTATCTTGATTTCCCGCAAAACTACAAGTCCTATGGAAAAAATGTCCTACAAAGTTATAGGTAATAAAAAGATCTACAACTTTTACATTAACGCTTTTTTACATAACTTCAAAATGTATGCGAAAAAACCATGTATTTTTATCATATACTTCCAAAAAAAATACATACATTCACAAAATTTTGTAAAACTTGCTTTTTATGTCTCAACAGCACTGTCATTTTTTGATTGACAAGAACAAAATTAAAATTTTGATTAACCCCCGACTACCTCGGATTTGTTATCTGTACAACATTCTACTAGTCAAGCCCTTTCATTTGATACCCATATTGTGGTAGAAGTGAAAAAAATAATATAATTCGCTATTTTGTGGTGGCGGCCATCTTGGATTTGAAATTTGTTATTATGTATTGTATTCTACTGGTCAAGCCCTTTCATTTGATACCCAAATTGAGGTAGGTTGTGTGAAGAAATATTTTGTCCGCCATTTTGTGGAGGCGGCCATCTTGAATCGATATTAACCAAACATAGCTAAGAACATCCGCACGGATATCAACCTTCGAATAAAAAAAAAAAAAAAAAAAAAAAAAAACCGCATTGAAATCGGTCTATCCGTTTGAGCTCTACGGTGCCACAGACAGACACACACACAGACAGACAGACATCGACGTCAAACTTATAGCACCCCTTTTTTTGGTCGGGGGTTAAAAATTATTTATTTTTCACCTTAAATTGCCTTATTATCGGAAAAGTACCTATATTTTCAATCGAAAAATTTCACGTAAAAATATCGGTTTTTTGTTTGTTGAAATCTCTTCTTTCTGATAATTTGGTATAATAACTACTATGGTAAATGTTCTCACAAAAAGCAAAGAAAGAAAAAATATTTGAATTACATTTAAAAATTCATTAATTTTAATTAAAAAGAACAATGGCAAAATAATAGTTGACATCGTTGATAGCGTCTAGAAATACCATCTATACAAAAGTAATTTGTTGTTTTTGCTGAGATTTTTCACATACATATAAATGGTAATAGAAGCCACAAAAAATATTACAATTTATTGGGTTTTAAATGATTAAAATAACTTCCTACTCAGTTCAAGTGAGACCACTAACTATAATCATACTATTTTGGAAGTAATTTTAAAACAATAATGACGCTAAAACATTTTTTATTTAAAGTTGGTTACTATTAGTAGATAAAATATCAGTATTTATAAAAAACAAACGATAGATAATGGAAATAAGGTTCACTTAAACTTCTTCCCGCTGTATTACGATTACAATATTAATGCCTACCCTAATAACTATTGGTATTAATTTTATTTTATGTTATGGTAACATCGGAAATACCTTTGTCGCTGTCAAGTGTAAAGTTCGTTGCTCCTGCGATATTCGTGTCGGTAGATTTCGTATTTGAATATCTCATTATAATTATTGGACTTGGATTGTTTACCGGACTGATATTCCATCGTTTTATGTGACTTGTGCGTGCCTAAAGGCACCTACATATTAATCTGGCAATCTTATTTGCTGTTAGATTAGTTATATTAGTTATGTAACAAAACAAGACCTCAGAAAAGTAGTTTTCTTGTTGTGAGAACATGACGTCTCGACATACAATGTCAAACCAATGTCAAACCTACATAACCTAAAAAAATGTTTAAACCTAAATATCTTTTTTTTCACGGCCTTCTCAAGACAAAAATCTTTCCATACATTACTCAGGGCTGACGCTCAACATTTTAAGATATTTTTGATGTATAGACGCTATCATTTCGTCTCAACTATTTTAAAGTATGAAAGTCTGCCATTGTTCTTTAAATTGTAGTTTTTTATATATAAAATATTGTGCTTTATGTAAACCAACAAGTTTGACACTTGAGCGTACGTGTTATTGGGATTTTAATTGGTTTTGAAGCTTAGTTAGTACCTGGTTGACCGAGCTTTGCTCGGTTTTTTTAAAATGCTATTTAGGCAGGTACGAATTACGTAGTGATGACTTACTGTAACGTTACATATTGGCTTTAAACAATATGTAAGCGTACATTACCTTCTTATTCATTCTAAAATCACTATTTATAGGAGACTATGTGGATACCTAGGTACTTACATACTGAATTTTTAACCGACTTCAAAAAAGGAGGTTTCTCAATTCGACCGTATGTATGTTCCTTTTTTTTTTTTTTATGTGTGTTCGCGGATAACTTCGTCGTTTATGAACCGATTTTGGATTCTTTTTTTGTTGTAAAGGAGATATTCCAAGGGTGGTACCATGATAAGGAAACCAGGATCTGATGATGGTATCCTAGAGAAATCGAGGATAACTTTCGAAAATTGTAAAGATGACTAGTGCGTTAGTTAAGTTTTTGCTTGAGCATTTTAAAGCAGTATAGTTTAAAGATGGTCTGGAGTCGATCTGATGAGGGAACGGGAAGACGGTCGAGGGAACTCCTCGACGGTACATAGAAGTTACCTTGTGTTTGGGCTCGATGAATTTGTATTGATGAGAACTTTTTACATAGATGGGTTGTGACTGTCATTAGTGGTCTGATGATGAAGATAAAGGACAGTCAAGGGAATTTCTTAACGGTTTACAGGAACTACCCAGTGTTTGGGTTTAATTCATGTATTGAGATCTCAACACGAAATCGTGTAAATGCATTAGTGAAAACTTGTTTAGCACTAAAAAGGATAAAATAAATTATTTTTACAAAAAATTAAACCGACTTCAACACCACAAATAGGCACTCAAAAGCGAAAAATAATTTAATATAGGTAATTATTATAACCTCTACTCACTCATCTATATGAAGTCGGTGCCAGCCAAATCTAACAGGTAGTAGATAGATACTACTTACCTATGTCTACTTACTTACTACCTCATACATAGTATATCTACTAACTTTTTAACTAGCCTGGCACCGACTTCATATGGATGAGTGAGTAGAGGTTATAATAATTACCTATATTAAATTATTTTTCGCTTTTGAGTGCCTATTTGTGGTGTTGAAGTCGGTTTAATTTTTTGTAAAAAATAGTTTATCATACAACTAATATCTGTTCAATCGTGTCCTCACGATAAAGCATATTTTTCTGATCAAAATATTAGTATTCTTCATGTATTATTTCTATTTTAAACTGTTAAAACTTACGTTTTTTGAAAATTGTATTTATTTACTTTATGTCATCACATTTCAAACATTCATTATTGCTAAGCAACCTCTACTATTTTCATAAGGTGGTTGTATAGTTTTTAGGTCTAATTCTCTCTGGCCGCTAATTATAAAATAACCTGTCTCTCATTCTAGATTTGAACTTCTAATAGTTTTCTTGTAAAAGCCAGGAACTGAGATGGGCAGACAACTTTGGATTCCAAACAAGAAGCATCTTAGATACCCTGAAAGGTGCGAAGTGAAAATAGGGCTACTAAACCCTCATTGAATACCGCTGATGAACTGCTGCAGCCAGGTTGATGTTGTGGACTGCTGTGCGCTGCTGATGTGAACTACTGATCCTCCTGTGGGCTGCTGATCCCTGCTGCGAGCCACTGAACTCTACCGTGCAAATACTGATCCTGCTGTGGGCTACTGATCCTGCTGTGGGCTGCTGATCCCTGCTGCGAGCCACTGAACTCTACCGATCAATTACTGATCCTGCTTTGGGCTACTGATCCTGCTGTGGGCTGCTGATCCTGCTGCGAGCCACTGAACTCTACCGATCAATTACTGATCCTGCTGTGGGCTACTGATCCTACTGTGGGCTGCTGATCCCTGCTGCAAGCCACTGAATTCTACCGCTCATCCTACCGTTCAAGAAACCCTCTCAGTTTCTGTTTTTATTTTATTTTATAAGTTACATACATTCTATTTTTCTATCCCATCTTTTCATTCCATTTCATTTTTTTTAAATATACTTGTTTCTTTAACCTTTTTATTTCACCCTGATCCCTATACCTCCCTATAGGACATTTTGTTCACCTACCGTGACATTACTTAGACCTACTTAGATACGAATTAAATGCGTTTATAAAAGGCTCTAAGTATAAGATTTTCTGAGAAAAAAGAAAGAACAAAAGAAAAGTCTCGAGTTCACTCAGCAACTCAACAGGCTTTCGGTTCGAACCCTGATGGTTACATCAGGATGCAAACCGGGGCCATGGCTTTTGCTCAAATATCAGACTTGTTAGTTTATGCTGGAAGCACAGTATTATATTTAAAAAAACTAGTCTTTTCCCATCAAGCAGTACAATACTAAAACACCAAAAGATATGCTATACTTCACACATGATTATTTCGTCTATTGAGGTTGTACATATTAGGAATTATATAAAGTAAAAATTAGGACCCTATAACTTAGCTGTCCTTGTCTAACTCTCAATCTAATCTATATTTAAATACCTACTACGTCTTTACACCCTTACATAGTGGTTGGCAAAGATGCTTGACTTATTAACATAATAAGTGAAAAGCCAGAGACCAAAATCGTATCAAGTTGAAATAGTGTAATAAATTGGTAATACTTACAAATCCCTGCCTTTCTTTCTCTTTCTGAAGAACTAGTTGAGTCTGTCCTTCATCAAACTTAACAATTGCTGCTAGCACCTTAGCAAGAGTAACAGAGTGTGTGCCGGAGCCTGTCAGATATTCATAAAGGATATTCCTCAAGTATTCTAACTCTGTATTCTCTTGTAAAGAATGTAAATGTCTTAAACTGACTAGCGCTTCATCTAGACGTCGTTCTAGTTTTTCATTGGATAGTTTAAGTCGCTCATTCTTTTCGTGCAATTGTTGCATGTTATTATTTACAGATTTATTTATTTGTTCCAAGTCTATATTCTGTTTTTCCAAATTGCCGTTAGCTTCTAACAGTTCATTGTATTTCTCCTTAAATGTATCTAGATTTTTATCGTTATTTGAAATGATTTTGGTTTCTGCTAGTGTAGCATAGTTTTGTGATTGTAGTTGATCTCTCAATTCTAGATTTTCTTCTATTAGTAAAGAATTTTCCCTTTGCAGATCATCAACCTTTTCTTTGTTTATCTGCATTTCATTTCTTAATTTTTTAACATCACTTGATAACTGATCATTATCTACTGAATGTTCACTTGTAGCAATTAATTCTCTTAACTTATCATTCAGCACACTATTTTCTTTTGATATCTTTGTCAAATATGATTGTAGACTTTCAACATCGGATTGTAATCGTCTGTTTTCATCTTTTAAAGAATCATAATTAATTTTTAATGCACTGTACTGTTCATGCAAATCATCTATATTCTCTTTCTTTAGGTTTAATGATGCTGTGCTAGATAAAGTCTGTTTATGTTCTGTAACCCATTTATTTTCTAAAACTGCAGCTGGTTCTTCTTTTGGGATATTGTTATCATTATCAGTTTCCGTTTGACTATTGTTATCAATTTTCAATGGAACGCTTTCTTCGCTTTGTTTCTTCTCTAGATCTTCTATAATTTTATTTAAATGATCTTTTTCTGTTTCTATCTTAGCATGTGATATTTTTATGTCATCAATTTCCAATTCAAGTTTTTTGATATTAGAATCAAAATTAGCAGTCTCATTTTTCAAATAATCATTTTCCTGTGTTAAATTTCGAATTTGTTCTTCTAAACTATTTAAATATGATTGCTTGGCATCATTTTCATTAGATTTATCTTCGACAATTTTAGTTAATTCCTGAATATATTCTTCAGAGGCTTTATGTTTTATATTTATTTCTTTTAATTCTTTATTTAATTGTATATTCGAGTCTTTAATGTGTTTTAATTGTTCGTTTAAATGCATTACCTTATTGTCTAATTCAGAGGTGAGGTTACATGAAATTGTATATTCATTTTGTAGTGAAATTTGTTTTTCTTTATACTTTTCTAGAGCAACTGATTTTTCATCTATTATTTTATTGAGGTTATTTAGTTGTGCGTTTGCTGATTCGTGTTTAATATTCCAATTCTTAATATCTACCAGTAAATTGTTATTTTCATGTTCAACACTTTTATCTTGCCAATTAAAGTGTTTTATCAGTCTCTAGTTGTTGTATCTTGTCAATTAGTTCTGAGTTGTTATTTCCTTCCAATGTCAACGTTTTAATAACGTCTTCATGCTGTTTCAACATTTTATTGTGATTCAATGTTATTTCTTCTAAAGATTTTTCATGCTCTTGTTTTATTTGTTCAACTTCGACTTCTAAATTTTTGTTTTGTATTTCCAAGGCTTGAATTGTATCGTTCAGCTTGTCAGCGGTCGCCTTGTGATGTGCTTTTTCTATCTCAAGTTTGGTGTCCTTTTCTAGATTAGCTTCTTCAATTTCATTTACTTTTTTATTCAGTTCTCGATTGTCATTGCTTAATGATTTGATTTTTTCTACAGAAGAATCAAGATTATGTATACTGTTTTGGAGTTTTTCATTTAAAAGTTTTATTTCTGATGCATTTTCGGTGAGTTTTAATGCTAGAGCGTTATTATCATTTTCTAACGCTTGCATTTTATTAAAATTGTCCGTTTTCTCAAAGTCATTCGTTGACATTGTGGTTTGTAATTTGTCGTAGTCGAGTTTTAAACTTTCGTATTTTGCTTTGGTTACATCAACATTTTCAAGTAAAGTTTGAATAGAATTGGTTAAGAAACTGTTGATATTGCTTGTTGCAGCCGAGAATTCTTTGGTGTTAATCTGTAAACTTGCATAAGTTTCCTCGCGTGTCTCATTAAGTTGTTTTTTCAATTGATGCAGTTCTTGCAATGTGGTTTTTAAAGTTACCTTTATAGCTTTTTTGTAAGTCAGTATATGTTCTTCCTGTTGTGTGTATTCTGAAGTTAAATTAACAATTTTCGTACGGAATTCAGCATTTTGTGTCTGTATTAATTCATGGTTAGACAAAAGCTTTTCTATTTCCGCCTGCAATTTTATTAACTCTTCTCGCTCTTCTTGTATCTCAAGTTCTAATTTACCACATTTTTCTTTCCATGAGTTCATTTCTTCTTGTAATTGATTATTTTCCGTTTCTTTCAAGATCCGATCATCATCTTGATTTTTAAAGGTAAATAGTTGTAGTTGGTCTTCTAATGTGTTAATTTTGGAATTCTTTTTCATGTTTTCTTCTGAAAGTTGTGTATTTTTTGTCTCAAGATAAGTGTTCCTATCAATCATAGCTAACTTTTCAGCCGTTTCTTGTTTAAGTTGTAATTGCAAACATTTGTATTCCTCTTCTGCTTTTGCTTTAATTTGTTCTAATAATTGACATTTCTTAGACATTTCTTGCAGTCTCGAATCCATTTCACCTATTTTGTTTTTCATTATATTAAGTTCAGCACATTCATTATTAAGTCTTAATTTTTCTTCTTCTAATGCTGCAGCATTATTTTTGTAATCATCAATTACAATTTTTAGTGATTGGATTTCCTTCATGCATGATGACAAGCTGTCTTTTAAAGATTTTATCTCTGATTCTTTACCGTCTAATTCTTTATGTATGCTTAATTTGTTTTCTGCAAGAGAGATAGCATACTCTTCTTCTCGCTTGTTAAATACTTCAATTTTACTACGCAGTTCGGTTATTTCATCATTAGCTTTCTGTAGATCAAGTTCGAGTGTGGATAGTTCCTTAGTTTTAGTAAAATCGAAAGTATTTAGTTGATTTTGTAGCTCTTCATTTAGATTGTTGAGT
>JADLOZ010000523.1:0-44596 GCA_017562165.1 Ectropis grisescens
GGACAAGGTAATAAGGGCGGTGGTGTGGTTTCCTTGATACATGTACATAGATAATTGCACAAATATAATAAATACAATTTACAAGTACATATTAGATATAAATTTGTTATACATATACGGTACATATAATAATTTAATGCGTAACGTCATAACTTAATTAAATCATACATTTAGGTAAACGAGCAACCCTTACATGGGTAGATACATGTAAAACCGATCAAGCTATGTTTTAATATTAAAAACGTTATTTTACCCGTGTTTTAACTGATCATAGTTCGATTTCGATTTCGATTCAGGTACTGTGTACTCGTATAAGTATAAATCCACCAACCCGCACTGGCCCAGCGTGGTGGATTATGGCCTTAACTCTATCCTTTTGAGGGAAGGCCCCGAGTCCCAGCAGTGGGAACATTTAGTGGGCTGTTGATGATGATGATAAGTATAAATTGTTACAACTTGTAAATTATTTTTATTTGGTGTGTTCAATAAACTGTATCTATATATTACTTTATAATAGGCAAAAAATTACTCTGTTATATGACATATAAAAATATTGTAGGTACACATATTTTTTCTTTTGTTTCACAAACAAAAAGTGACGAAGATACAGTCCGTAAAAGTTTCGAGTGACGTCATGTCATTGTACGCTTTTACGTAGACGTAACGTCACAACCCCCCCTATCTAGTAGTTTGATGATGTAGGTATATATTTGTCGACTTATAATAATTAGATAAAACAAAAAATACGTGTCCTACGAGTATATTTTTCTATAATCTACGCGACGAACTAATTAGAATGGTATATTTTTGACCCTGCCATCGTCCCAATCATACGTACTCATAGAATGTTGTACATATTCCTTTTTGTAATTGGTACACATACAATACAGTATTTATTTATGTAATTATGTATATGTAACAGTGTAACTATTTATTGCAGAAAAAATGTATTTGTAATTGAAGTATAGTAGTGGTAGGACTCCTAGCTGAGTCCGCCTGGGGAAGTACCACACCTTTGCCAGTTATTCTACCGCCAAGTAGTAATGTGAAAACATTACTGTTTTTCGGATTGAAGGGCACTGTTTCCAGAGAAATTACAGGGCTTAGAGATATAACATCTTAGATCTGTTTATGACAAGCGCAGTGTAATGATTTGGACGCTTCATGTTCCAATAGCTGCGTGTCACTGTGCTGTTATGTGGCAGGCATGTTGCTTACCATCAGGCACATGTCCTGCTCGTCTCGTCAGCCTTTAGTTAAAAAAAAATTAAGTGTTCACAAGTAAATATACATGTATTTAAATTTTATATATACGTCACAGCCAACTAGGTCAATCAGCCGTTTAATCTACAGCCTAGCCTCTTTACTATACAGCGCCATTTAACCAGCTTTAACCAGAATGATAAAAAGAACAAAATTAAAAATTTTGATTAACCCCCGACTACCTCAGATTTGTTATCTGTACAACATTCTATAAGTCAAGCCCTTTCATTTGATACCCATATAAAGGGAGTTGTGAAAAAAGAAATGTATGTCGCCATTTTGTGGAAGCGGTCATCTTGGATTTGAAATTTGTCACATTGCAAAGTATTCTATTAGTTAAGCCCTTTCGTTTGATACCCATATTGAGGTAGTAGTGAAAAAAATAATGTAAATCACCATTTTGTGGTGGCGGCCATCTTGGATTTGAATTTTTTATAGTGTATTATAGTATTATACTAGTTAAGCCCTTTCATTTGATACCCATATTGAGGTAGGTTGTGAAGAAATATTTTGTCCGCCATTTTGTGGAGGCGGCCATCTTGAATCGATATTAACCAAACATAGCTAAGAACATCCGCACGGATATTAATCTTCAAATAAAAAAAATCGCATCGAAATCAGCCCATCCGTTTGAGCTCTACGGTGGCACAGACAGACACACACACACACACACACACACACACACACACACACACACACACACACACACAGAGACAGACAGACATCGACGTCAAACTTATAACACCCCTTTTTTTGGTCGGGGGTTAAAAAGTAACATGTGTGGTAATCAGACTATAATAATCTAACTGTGTTCCAAATTTCAACCTGATGAGTTCAGACGTTGCGACGTGTTTGAGTAACAAAACTTCGAACTTTGGCATTTTTATAATATTAGTAGAACATAGGTCTTACTGATATCTTATACCTTTAAACGACCAATTCTTGTAGGTATATATGTATAGAATCTGAATCTCGGAAACGGCTCGAACGATTTTCATGAAATTATGTAGGGGAAAGTGGGGGAAATACGAACACCTAAGGGAAAACTCAAATAAAACAATGATATTTAATCACAGAGCTTCTTTAATTGTTTAATTATAAAGTTTAGAAATCTATGTAACGAATTTGAAACGACAACATTTATATTTTTTAATAAGTTATGAAAATATGAATAAAAAACAAAACTCTTAGTGTTCGGCTTTCCCCGACATTAGTCGGTAAACACGAACACCAAGTGGGTAATGATACGTACGTAACATTAACAACGACAGTGATCACATTCGTCGGTACAATTCTCGTGAGTCCATTTTCCACACTCGTAACACATTATCCAGTCTTCAATGGAGTGATCAGTCTTCAATCTATAACTTTTTATTCACAAAAAATACAAAAGAAGTCTTCATTTCTCTCTTTTTTCCCTTTTCTTTGGTATTTTGACTAGGGTCGTTAAATTCTTTTATATTTATAAAATTCATTAATACTCGTTTAATTTCTTTATTCGAACTACATTTCTATATCTACATTTTAGTCTTTTTGTTTCAAATCCATTATTTTATTTTCTTTGCTTTCTTCTGCTTTTGCTCCTTTTCTGTTTTCCTTTTCTTCTAACTGTTCTTTTAAAGGTGAGCTCGTCAGAATAGTATATTTTCTCTTTCTAATATTGCGTTTTGATACTTTTGGAAGAATCACAGGCAATTCAACAATATCAGATAGATCAACTTCATGTGTTGTGTGTTTTCGCTTTGTGAATTAGCAAGACCTGTACCGGATGCCTGGACATTAAATGGCCTCAATTGGATCGAATTCAATTGGAGCAAAGGATATATTCCTGCAGATCTGAAACCACTTGCTGCTTTTTGGAGGTTACTACATCCATTAAATGCATTCGTAAATAATTCTACTATGTCGTACACAGCCGTTTTTTTTTTTTTTTTTTTTGAATTAACAAAAAACGGCTATGTAGTTAGTTTATACGCTGTAGAAGTGGGAGCGAGAGGTATACCAGCAAAATCTCTCTATAACCTACTGAAAGACCTTGGCTTATCCAGAAGTGCTGTAAGTTCTATACTAGAACGTGTATCTAAAGCTGCACTAGTAGGCTCATATCAGATTTGGCTGGGCAGGGAGAGAAAACGAGTGGTGAAGGTGAGTGTTGATGTACGTCAGAAAGGGCCCTTAAACCTACGCCCGAGTCACAAGTCTCGGGAACTACTCGAGTTTTCTCTCTCTGCCACACGATGGACCCGGCACCCGCACGGTGAATCCATGGAATGCTAAGAAGATCGTCTCTCTTGTGTGGTGGGCTGTTCAAATCGATCTGCCATGTGATTCACACATTCTTGATTGTATGCTGTCTTGATAGCGCCAAAATATGTCAAGTCCAATGGTTGGAGTTTATGTGAGGTGTGTGGTAGCAAATTCAGCATAATGATTCCATGTTCTCTGAATAGCGAATAAGCATCAAGACTTATGCGATCTATCTGCAGACTTCTTTAGGTGATCAAAAATGGTAGTCTTTGGAACATTATATGTTTCTGCAGCTTTGCCGATGATAAGTTTATTGGTTTGAACATCATCTATATGATATTTATATCATATAGCCTTTTTGAGATCTTCTGGACTGTATTTCTTCACTGTTTTCCTTTTGTAATTACGAGGCATCTGCAACAATAATAAAAATTAGATTAACCAACAAAATGATGGGGTAATGACGAACGTTCGAGATTACCCGATATAGAGTGTTCGCCTTTATCCCACCAAATCGAAAAAGAAATATTGAAATAAATATTTTAGGTTAAATTACTTTTGCCAATTGCGTCATTGTTATTTGGCAGCTTAATATGTAAGTATTCCAGTAAGTAAAAGTTAAATAAATATTGTTAACAAAAATCAAGTTATATCAAGTTGAATTTACGAAAAAATTACATCAAAATCTTGCAATATATAACAAAATGCATACCTTGTTAAGTACGTGCGTCCGCGTCTCTCGGGTTGTTGACTGGCACTAGTGGTGGCGTGATCTCCAAGATGGCGATAAGTGAAATATGCCTACCTCTTTCTAACACATCAGAACCGTTGCGTTTGGGTTTACCCCGCGTTCGTGTTTACCCCACTCTCCCCTATACAGGGGGTTTCGGGGACGATAAATCGATCTAGCTAGGTTTTCCTTTTTTAAAACATCATTTTATGCGCGTTTTTAGACAATGAAAAACTCCTACAATGTCATTAGAATACGATAACTTATTTCGCCACTGTTCTTTAAGTCTAAATGGCTCAGACGGAATTTGCTCGCCCTCGGAGTCAACATGCCCCGGTTCGAATCTTGATGGTTATATTCAGGTCTTTTCTTTTTGTTCTTTTTTTTCTGAGTTTTTTTTTAGCCTTTATAAACGCATTTAAACCAAGCAAAGCTCGGTCAACCAGGTACTTATTCTTTATTCACGTATGTTTTATTAAGATACAAAGCTTTTCCTTAATTTTAATTTAATTCACGAGGAAGGCTAAAAATTTTGCAAAATCGACGGGTGATTTCAATGAACAAAACTATTTATTTTTAAATTATTCTATTTACAGCGGAGGTGACCGACAAAAAGTTCCTGATGTCTACTCCATTCCCTATCATCTCCATATTAATAGTTTATCTCTGGTTCATCCTCAAATTCGGCCCAGAATTCATGAAGAACAGAAAACCGTACAAACTAGACCGCATTCTACCCATTTACAACTTAGTGCAAGTTTTGATGTCTTTCTACCTAATGTATATGGTGAGTATATCTTATACTTACGATAAAATATCGTTCACTACGGAAGTCATATACACAAACATATCGGTATCCGTTCTTTTCACAAATCGTCAAATTATTATTACACAAAAAAATATTTCACAAATTGGTTTAATCTCAAAGTTATAGTTTGACCAACATTCATTCCATCTTATACCTTTAAACGAGCAATTCTTATACGTATCTATATACCTATATATATAGAATCTGAATCTCGGAAACGGCTCGATCGATTTTCATGAAATTATATTTACAGGGGGGTTTCGGGGACGATAAATCGATCTAGCTAGGTTTTATTTTTTAGAAACATCGTTTTATACGCGTTTTTAGAAAATGAAAAACTCCTACAATGTCATTAGAATACGATAACTTATTTCGCCACTGTTTAAGTCTAAATGGCTCAGACGGAATATGCTCGCTCTCGGAGACAACAGGCCCCGGTTCGAATCCTGGTGGTTACTTATCTTTTTGTTCTTTTTTTTGCTCGCCCTCGGAGTAAACAGGCTCCGGTTCGAATCCTGGTGGTCCTTTTCTTTTTGTTCTTTTTTTTCTGAGAAAATCTTATACTTAGCGCCTTTTAGTAGGTCTAAGTAAGTCATCACTTCGTAATTCGTACCTGCCTAAATATCATTTAAAAAAACCGAGCAAAGCTCGGTCAACCAGGTACTAACGTATTATTTGACAAATGATTCTTTTAATATTTTAGTTTTATTTTTTAATATAAACATTAATTAAATTAAAAAAAAAACTTAATTGTTGTTTTTTGAATACATAAGTACCTAACCACATCGGACCGATTATGTTACTTAGGACCCAAATCAGACTTATTTACAGTGCATAGAGATAAAACATCTTATATCTCAGGGTGACGAGCGCAGTGCAGTACTAGGAGATTTGGACTCTTCATATTCCAATAGTTGCGTGTCACTGTGCTGTTATGGACAAGAATGTTGTTTAACATCAGACATGTCCTGCTCGTCTCGTCACTCTATATGTCTATATAAAAACTGCTCAACATACATCTTAATATACATAAATCTCGTGTCACAATGTTTGTCCTCAATGGACTCCTAAACCACTAAACCAATTATAATAAAATTCGCACACCATGTGCAGTTCGATCCAACTTGAGAGATAGGATAGTTTTAATTCCGATTATTTATCATTATATGACAATATCCGAGCGAAGCCGGAACGGGCCGCTAGTAGTTTATAGAGATACACACATACCTAAGTGTACGTTATTAAATAGAATTATAAAGTATAGTATATAATGAAATATAAAGTAAAATAAATATAATTATCTCTATAAAAATGTTATGTTGGTTTGTTTACGCTTCAAAAACTCACAAAGTTCTGCACCGATCGAGCTGAAATTTTACAATGATATATAATCCGCATCAAGGATTGTTTTTATCTAATTTCTGCATCACAATGAGCCACAGCGAAGAGTGTTAGGGTACAGCTAGAAAGTATGTAAAAAAGTTATGTTGGTTTGTGTACACTTCAAAAAGTTCTTCACCGATCGAGCTGAAATTTTACAATGATATATAATCCGCATCAAGAATTGTTTTTATCTTATTTTTGCATCACAATGTGCCACAGCGAAGCGTGACAGGGTACAGCTAGTATAGTATAATATAATTAAAATATAAAGTATAGGATTTATTATCCCTGCCTGCGGCTTCTACTTTAAACCAAAGTTCCGTAAGCAGTATAGTCTAAAATAGCAAAAACAGCTTATATCGGACTAGCACTAGAATTAGGTCGAATTCGGTTGGGATTAGGGAACATCGCTAATCCCGTATTTGTACTTTCTGCTCGTAATCCAAGATATTTATAACGTTTAAAAAAAGAATCCAAACGAAACAAGTCATGGATCCCAAACACAAAAAAAAAAACGCTTGAAAGTATTATTGGTGTCAAAGCATTACTTTGAGTACTTACATTACATTTACAGTATTCATTTGTCTGAGGATAATTATAACAAATAATTGTTTATTTTACAGGGTCTTCGAGTTCTAACTGTCAGTGAAGCAATAAATGTTGCGTGGAACAGTTCCACATGTTACAGCGAAGTTGCATATTCAGAGGTACCTGACCATATCATAATATTCTAACATTACATTAAGCCATCATAAACATTTACAATACTTAAGAAAATAAAAGTGGTCAAGTGCGAGTCGGACTCGCCCATGAAGGCTTCCGTAGAGCAAGTAACATAATATAAAAGTTCTTGTAGTTCGTTGTTACTTTAATCAGTGTTTTAACAATAGTCAATTTATGACGTATTAAAATAAAACTACTCACTAGATCTCATTCAAACCAATTTTCGTTGATAGTTTACATGGTAATGTACATTATACACTTTTTTTACTTTTGTCATTCTCTTATTTTAAAAGTTAGAGGGGGGACCCAATTTTTACTACTTTGGAAGAGTCCCTCGCGCAAACTATTCAGTTTAGAAAAAAAAAATGTTTTGAACCTCAATATCACACGTATGGTTTTGATCAAAAAACATTTTTGAGTTTCAGTTCTAAGTATGGGACACCCCAAAATTATTAATTTTCTTTTCTATTTTTTGTATCAAAATCTTAATGAGGTTCACAGATTACATCTACTTACCAAGTTTCATAAGTCTTATAATTTCGGAGAAAAGTGGCTGTGACATACGGACGGACAGACAGACATGACGAAACTATAAAAACTATAAGGGTCCCGTATTTTGCTACGGAACCCTTAAAATGGCAATCATAGGAACTGCCGATAGAAATGAAAACCATAGAATTTGAAAGCTCACGTTGGAAACTACGCGAGTGAAACCGGAGGGCGTGACCATGAGCATGCATGCAATGCTGACGCATTACTAGTTACGATAGTTTACTCTAAGATTTATTAGCATTCTCGAACGTGCCTCTAGAATTCAATTTACAACTCACGAAAAATATGTATATGGTGGGACAAAAGAAAAACTTCAAAAAATTGTCAGTTATACGGACTGCCGGTAGAAGTGATTCCTTAAAACTTAGAATTTAGGTATTAAACAGCACTATTCCACTAATGTTGCACCTTGCCTCTCCTGTAGAGCTACAGACATACTGTTATTACGTATGTTGGTGACGCGAGCTCCGGCGCTATGCCGCCGCCGCCAGGCCGCCACATTAGCGTAGGTGACGAGGAGTCAAAAGATTTTCTACCAGAAGAGCTCAATGCCGATAAAGAAGTTTTTACTTTAAAAAAATAACTAGTGAACAAGTCTTTCGCTACTAAGCATGATGGCTAAAAAACGAATCATTCCTTCAGTAAGTTTATTAAAAAACTAGCTGAACCCGCTACTTCGTTCGCGTAAGCAGATGTTACTGACTTATAGTGTACATTAGTTGGAAGTATCGTACGTCAAAATATTTGCATAATGTAATCATTGAAAAACCGAGTGAATTTGTTTTTCCACACAAAAATTGATTTAATTTTATCATCTTTATTTTTCTTTTTTTAAACAAAATTAAACATACTTATTAAGGTTTCGTAGTATCGAACATAGCCGCAAGTGTTAAGTTTGTAGGATTTTTATAGGATACATTACGAAAAGTCTGAAGCTGATGTGCATGATCTGATTACCTACTTATCTCTTTTTATCCGCAAGCTGTTTTCTAGTTGTTACCCGCGACTTCGCCCGCGTAAAATTTTGAACGTAGCCTGTGTGGAATGAAAATGATTAAAATTTTGAGTTTTAATGATAGGTAGGTACTCAAGCAAGTTGAA
Source organism: Ectropis grisescens (assembly GCA_017562165.1). Classification (NCBI taxonomy): domain Eukaryota; kingdom Metazoa; phylum Arthropoda; class Insecta; order Lepidoptera; family Geometridae; genus Ectropis; species Ectropis grisescens. Next base: position 8,808 of record JADLOZ010000523.1, read on the forward strand.
CCCGTAAATCTAAGCCAAATCTTAGTGAAATGTTAATGTATGAATTTAATTGTAACACAGAAAAAAAATCCAAGAACGAAAGAATCCAAATTCGGCATCAAAATCCTTTTAGCAGCAAAAACTTATTAGTACAATTTAGAATACCAGTAACGCCACCTAGTGATAAAAGAAAAAATACATACCACAAAAGCTAAACATTGATTTAAATGGCCTTTAGTGCTTTTAGATTTAAACTGGCATTAGCGCCGTCTAATGAGAATATTATGTTGCTTGTTATTTTGATTGTGAACGCAAATCACCTGTATTATCTACGCCAAAAAGGGTGCATATTTTTCATTTTGGCGCCTTTTACCTACCATCACATCAAGTACCTTAAGAAAATATATACTTATTATAGATTAATATGGAGTTTAACGAAAATATAGACTTAGATCCCATGTGAAATTTTAGACTCTAAACTATCTGTGTTTCGTATGCCAACCCAATTCGTTGTGCCGTTTTGACGTGATTGTTAATATTTGTTTCCTTGGGGCCCATGCTTCTTTTCAGGTTGATAGGTAGTACATACATGTGGTATTTCAGACTATAAGTTATCTGTTTCAATTTTCTACCAAATTTGCTTAGTCTTTCCGACGTCACAGTAACCTATAAGTAACCGATTTGCTATTTCTGAGTACAAACTACGTGTGTTTCGAATTCCTTCCAAATATGTTCAGCCGTTCCAACGTTGTCCTGTAACTGTAAATATAATGAATGTCAATGTTTGGATGTTAGTTACTTAATCATGGCGGAACGTATCAAGTGATCGGGCTGAAATTTGAAATACAATTAGATTATAGTCTGGAAGAACACATAGGCTAAACATTGCCTATGTATAGTTACTTATCTATATGTCCCTATGTGTTACTTAAGCAAAGCCAAGAATATGTTTCAAATTTTAACTCGATACATTCAGCCATTCCAACGTAATTGAGCAGCAAAAATTTAAATATTGACATATTTATATAATATTAGGAAGGGATAGGATATTACAAAATTTTTGATAAAATAAAACCGGTCAAATGCCAGTGGGACTCTGCGCGCGAAGGGTTCTGAACCATTAGCAAATAAAAGGATTTTATTGTATGGGAGCTCCCTTAAAATATATTTTATTTTAATTAATTACATTTAAAGAAACCATAAAACTTAAAATTATGTGAATAGTGAAAGCGTCAACCTGTGACAGGTAGATACGTTATTAGTATCGAGCAAGAAACGGTAAAAAAATCAAGTTTGTTGTATGGAAATAAGACCCTCTTAAATATTTATTTTAGTTTTAGTATTTTTTGTTAAAGCGGCAATAGAAATACATCGTCTGTGAAAATTTCAACTGTCTAGCTATCGCCGTTCTTGAGATACAGTCTGGTGACAGACGGAGGGATGGACGGACAGCGAAGTCACAGTAATAGGGTACCGTTTTTGACCCTTTGGGTACGGAACCCTAACAACGGTCTGCTTCGGTCACCGAAGCTTGTTCAACACTACCTTTAAATTTTAAACAGTAATTGGATTAAAATAATACGTTAAGTTACGGCTAGTCTAGTAAGCTCCAGCTGACCTAGTCGGGAGAACGGCGACTGTCGATCCGGAGACCCAGGGTTCAAAACCACGCGCACCACTATCTTTTCAGAGTCATGTTCGTAATGCTGGTAATTAAACGGTGAAGGAAAATATCATAAGGAAACCGAAATGTACCTAGAATCTAAGTTCTAAGTCATATGTCATCCACCAACCGACACTGGGCCAGCGTGGTGGATTATAGCCTTGTCTGTCTCTCCTTGCGAGAGAAGGCCCCGACGCCCAGCAGTGGGTTTTTTTGGGCCAACATTTAATGGGTTGTTTATGCTGCTACTTATTATGCTGATATGTTTTCTACAAAAGAACAAACATTTACTTCAATGACAGGTAATTTAATTCTGTCGTTCGACTAACTAAATACAGACAAATCTAAGCTGATATTTGTTTTTTTGTTGATATTTGAAAAACTACCTCCTGTTTTCGATATATAAGATCACCTCTGAAGTATTTTCTACCAAACAAAAAAGAATTTTCAAAATCAACTCACAATTAGCGGAGTTATCGTGTAAAATAAAACCAAATAAAAACATGCAACCCGATTGAGAACATCCTCCTTGTTTGAAGGAGGATATTCTCATCCACCTCCTTTTTCCACACAAAAATTATTTTGTCATTCAAGACGACGCGACGCGATCACGTGGGCACTTCTTGAATCTCGAATCTAGATATTCTGTGGATCGTCTGTGATACACAGAATACTTAGAAGTTAGTATGTACCGAACGCGCCGTGTGTCGTTATTATTTAATGTTTGTGTAATTTCCGAATTACCAAACCGATAATGTTCAAATTTTGACGGGACAATATAACAAATGTGTTCTTTCTAACAAAAAAAGAATTAATGAAATTGAACAACGCAAACATGAGTTACAACCAAATACACATTCTGACTTTCACCCCCTCCCGCAAGAAAACCGATCAGAATTTGGGGATGAAAAGTAGCCTACAGCAATGTCCTTAGTATAAACTAAAATCATGCCAAGTTTCAGCTGAATTGAATCAGTAGTTTCGGCGTGATGCGTGATCCCTATACAGAAAGACAGACAGACAGACAGACAGACATGAAAGAAAAAAAATGCAGATTCGCCATCAGTATCGATATCATACACGCATTTTTTCTTTTGTTTTACAAACAGTAATGACGAAGATATTATAGTAGTTAGAAGTTTCCAGTGACGTCACTTCATTGTACGAATTTTACGAAGACGTGACGTCATTACCCCCACTTCCGAGGTTTGATGATTTATGTCTCTGTCGATTATTAATGATTTGATGAAAAACAACATACGCCCCCCACCCCCCCTAGTCATCATCTTGATTACAGGGTAAATAAATAAATCATCTTATACACATATCCGTAGTGTAGTGGATGCTTTTACTAGTAAAGCCATTCGTTGTTTCACTAGTCTCACTGTTTTCCTACATTAATCATTTTATGGTGTGAACAATAAGAAATAAGAATTTTCATTTAATTCATTAACAGCTACGCTAATGTTTTTACTTCGTCTTCTAATATTGTGTTTATTATTCCAGATCGTCAGCGGCGCACACTTCTATTTCGTCTCCAAAGTGGTAGAACTCTTGGACACGGTATTTTTCGTGTTGCGAAAGAAACAAAACCAAGTTTCGTTCCTCCACGTCTACCACCACACAATCATGGTGTTCTGCACATGGTGCGTGGCCAAGTATTCGGCCAGTGACAGTGCTATCTTCGTCGGAATGATCAATGCTTTCGTCCACATCGTTATGTACTCTTACTATGGATTATCGGTGTTCCCAGCACTCGCCAAATATTTGTGGTGGAAGAAATACATTACTGTTCTGCAATTGGTGAGTTTTAATTGTAAGCTTTGGGGTGGACAGTGATATTGCATATGGGGACAAATGTTTCTAGGGCGGGCTTCTCTTAACTGCTTTTCTTTATTTCCTTAGTAGTTTTCTCAAATAATTTTGTTGTTCGAAAGACATCTATAACTTCATATGATGCGCTATTGGTATCACAATAGTTCATTGAAGTATTTTATTTGAGTGAAAAACTTCGCCTTCGAGCTTTATTAGATTAATAGAGAGTTGACCAAAATATTTTTAAACTAAATTGAATGAATTCCCAATTTTATTTTAATATAACGTACGTTTATAACATTACGTTTACGTGTACGTTTTAATTTTTACAGGTCCAGTTCTGTTTGATGTTCCTGAACATTGTTATCGGCCATTTTGTATCAAGCTGTCAAAAGTCCTACTTCCTCCTGGCATCTGTCTCCTTCAACACCGTATTCTTTTTCTACTTATTTGGAGATTTTTATTTAAAATCTTACAACAAGAACAATGTAAATGACAACAAAAACGCACTGGAAAAAACGAAGGAAAGTCATTCGAATCAGGAAACAAAAAATGGACTAAATCATTTAATTAATCATCGGAAACTGGCTGCTAAGATAAATTGAAAGTAACCTTGCGTTTAAACTAAATTTGACCCACTACGGGCCAAAATAATGTTCTGAGCCACATCCATAAATTATTTCAAGAGTTATAGCCAACCGCTTCGTCTGAATACTTTAACAATTTCAGCCCCCTGAACAGACCGGGTTCAGAAGAGTTTACAGCACCAGTCCATAGACCATAATATCCACACGATGTGGCGTTGCTGATTGTACAGAAGACCAAGAAGTAAAATCGGTTCCTTTTTTAACGTTCGTAGATTATGAGAAGACATTTGACTTCGTCAAAACCTGGGCTGTTCTGGAGTCATTACAGTGAAGCCAAGTTGACTGGCGACGAGATGTCTATATGACGCTGCTACCATGGCGGTTCAACTTCAACATCAGCACACGAATCATATTATTACTCTGCATCGATACAGATGTACCTAATTTCCCTGAAATTGTTCTCTGTAAGCTCAAAAGTCTTACGATGGTCACTTTAATTGCAATATGAAATAAGAGGAGAACAATATTAAGACCAATATCTTAACTTAATGTAAAGCTCTCTCGTTTGTCTATACTTTTACTGTTTATATATTGAAGTACGTAAAACTAACTTGTATTAGTTGTGATATATTTGTTTTAAGGATCTTACATTAGTTTTTCTATAAGTTTAACTTTGTTGTTTAAATGTAGTGTATATGTAATATAATATACTTGTGTAAAATTAATTTATTTTCTTTTACAAACAAACATTCCTTGTCTGCTAATTTCGAAGGCTGTAGCCGGAGGATCCAAAAAAATGCAAATTGAAATCAGTAAAACTAATTTATTAAATCAAAATTACAATTAATTTCTATATACTAAAGGTATGTATTGATCGATGAATGATCGGAATACAAAGAGGCCGGTCCCTCGTGTCCGCCGTCGCAGGTGACCTCGGCTTGACGTCAATCGAAGCAGCATTCTGCTGAGCTTGCGCCTCGTGTCGCTGGAGCCGTGTGCAGTGTATTGAGGGCGATGCTGATGCGGCAATGTGCTAGGGTTGGCCATGTGTAACATGCTCTATCATCGTCGCTAATACAACAACTTCTCCCGTAAGGGCCCATACATAACACGATACACATAAACACGATACGGCGTCATTCCGTGGAGTATCCACGATGAGCGAGCGACACGACATCGCAAGGTGCCACGCCATCGTCACTTGTTATTAAAAATCCAAAGATGACGGACGGCATTGAGGTTGATAATTTAATAACCCAAGTTAAATAGCGTCCGATACTATGGGACACAATATCAACCGCCACCAACATCCAACCACTGCAAAGCCCCACGACCGTGGCACGTTGCGATGTCGTGTCGCTCGCTCGTCGTAGATACTCCCATCGATATAAACGCATGGATGTGCCCTGAGCACCTTGAAATTGGTCATAAACTGCGTCTCTGTGTGTATCGTAAGTTCGTAAGTGGTTTGCAAACAACCAATCTACTTGACCCCTAAAATCGCTAGCGGCAAGATATGCTGTGGTTCTACTTATTTTGGTTGCTAACAACGAATAGTTATAAATAGGTAAAAAACTAAAAAAGCCCGGCGTCCACCGCTTCCTACAACCGACTAGAACGGAAAGAGTGAGCTCACTCTTCCCAACGATGACATGATTCCGTGCGCTTTGAAGTTTGGGAGGGCACATCTTTGTATTGAGATCGTTGGATACTCCACGATACGACACTGTATCGTGGGACGATGTCGCGTCGTAGTACGATGCGACGGCGTATCATGTTTACGTGTACGAACCCTTTTAATTATCTAGCAACGCCACGCGGCTTTGGCAGCGCAATTCCCGTTCTCTTAGTTTTCGATAAAAATAGACTAGACTAAAATCCTACTAATATTAGATGTCATTGTTTGGGTGTTTGTTGTTTAATCACGACATAACGTCTGAATGGATATGGTTTTTTTTTATCTGGGCAGAGCCTTTATTAACAAAACTAAAATACAATGAGAACTACATACACTACACTACAAACCTAACTAACTACTTACACTAAGCACACCTGAATTATCTATAGACCATTGTAGGTCTATAGATAATCAAGATGTTCAAGCCCACTACCAATCGGAAGCGTACCCAGCATGCTGGCGGCATTACCACGCTGAATGGCAATGCTTATGCGTTGGGCCAAATAAACGCCAGCATTTTGGTCACGCGTCGCGTCGACCAAGCGCTCGGATAGGCTTTTGAAGATGAGGTGAGCTCCCGGCCCCCACGGGCCCAATGTCTCAACCCCAAAGGGCTCAAATATGTAACCACTTCCGAGGGTTGCATATTTGCGCCGTTTGAGTCGCTCAGCTGAATTAGCCGCTGCACCGGCCCTAGTAAGTGTCTCTGGAAGATGTGATGGTGCCAGAGTATCGACGCAAGTTGCGTCCCATACTAAGGGCCGACCCAACTTCCAAGGCACAACAGTCATGCCGTCAGGTATTTTGCCATCGTCACGCGCAAGACCACTCGGTTCGAGTATGGCTGGGACATTGGCGGTGGAAAAAGCCCGGCGTATGATGTCGTTCAGGCAGGCGTGGCGGCCAATACGACCCGCGCTTTTCGAGCAAGAGAGACCATGGTGACCGAGTTGGTCGACGGCAGTACCACAATGGCAGCGATGGGCTTCATAGCACCTCGCACCCAAGCGCAAGCTAACAGCTAGACGAAATGCAGTTGGATCTAATAGGCTACCGGTATTGAAAGATGGCAAAGCTTGTAACCAAAGGCCCGATTCCCACACAGACACAGACACTAATTTATTTCTTATAAGAAAATACATTTTTACTTATATAAGAAAAAAATATTTAAAAATATGATATTTACATTGTACGTGTGCAGACTAATTACTACATATAATAATATACTATGAGGGTAGTTGGATATATTCGCTCGTATGACGACACGGCGGCACGGCGCGAGCGCACGGCCGCGGCCGGCGGAACACAGACTCAGCGCAGGTAAACAACCACGGATAAGCGCAACTAGAAGCGGCTTGGTTAATATATCAATTTGTTTGTTTTGTGCGTTTTTTATAAAATTTGGACCTCATAATATTAATGACTAACAATATTAAAGTCAATGTGTTAAAACAAAACAATAATTATAACTATGTACTCTGCCATCATTGGGACCAGTACCAGTGCATCCTCACTCGCTCAAGGTCGCGCGGTTTTAGCCTACAGCTAGACCGTTCCTCGCACGGAACAAGTGTCAGGCGGTTGTGGAACGCACGTCTGAGCGCTCGCGCAACACGTTTCCCGTGCAAAATTACGTCGCCATATATTGTGATGTATATGGATGCACGAGTCAAAAAACAAAGAATTATCCATTTTTCCTAGTTGTACAAAATGTACCATTATTTTTTATATTTTTCTGCTAACCGTACAAAAAGTACGGGACATTATAAAATAGCTTGTAATCGAAGCTGGTTGTATGTATTAGTGTAGGTAAGTACATTAAAATATGTTACATATTTATCAAACAACATTTAGACGATCAAGTAGAATAAAAACAGTCAAAGTATACTTTTATTGTTTTAATTTCAATGTGTCCGACCCTATGTTACGGCCTCTTCTAGCTGTCTTGCGCGTTACGAAGTAAATAACTAAAATATATAATCTGAGCTACAATGCTGACTACCTACATAACGAAAGGTTAATTAAATTTTTTTATTAGATAAAATGTTTCAACAAACAACCCTTTCGATGCGCATCATTCCGCGCCAGACAGCGACAGAGTTACGCGTTAGAAGAGAGCGCAAATGTTTAGGTTAAAAATTGCGATAGGCATTGAGCGCTAATGCGAGCTGAATTGCACTTTGTTGCGTCCCAGCAAGAGTCGCTATTAATATAAAAATTTTCGCTAAGTGAGGGTTCTGTAGTAATATCTATTCTGTGCCAGTACCATAGAATAGATAATATATATAGAACGGACACTCCCCACCCCCCGCCAATTTCAAGCTTCCTCACCCCTCAGGCCGTTTCGGATACGCTAGGAGCACTCAACGAAGGGCTGGTATCGAACATCTAATTCCTAACGAAATATCATCATGGTGGGTTGTTGTGCTGTTTACGGCTGTCCGTCAACTAAACGGGACAAGATTACAAGCTTTATTGAATTTCCTAATGATAAAATAACGTAAGATTAGAAACTTTTCAATAACGTTGCTTTATAATATTACAAGCTTTGCTTAGTTTGGGGTCAAATGGTGTTGTGTGTGAATTGTCTACCAATATTTATTTATTTAAGTATAATAACGAAGTCGTTTTTAACTCAAAGTTCGTAACTCACACAGCCTGTAACTTATGTGCCCAAGCACGGATTGATAATGCCTGGAGGAATAATTGTAGTGACAGAATAAAGTTTCCTTCATGGGTAAGTGTGAAATAAAATGCGAATGTGTACCTACTAACAGAAATAGATATCTATGTACCTGATCTAATCTATCATCGGTTTCGTTTCATTTTACGCGGCAATACAAACACCCACAGATTTCTGAAATTTAGAAATCTGTGCAAACATCTTTTTAATTAGAATAGTATAATTTGGCTCCATTCTATTTAAGTAACTCAACATTATAGCAACTTTATAGACTACGTCACCAGGTGAGCTCAAGGGGCACAACTATTCAATAAAACAATTCAGTAGCCCTAGCGCTAACGCACACATTCACGCGTGTGTACAAACGACATCTGCGTAGTTGTGTGAAGAGTAGGCAACTCCACAGCTGCGGTTGTATGGAGTTTTAGTGGAGTGTCCGGGGTGTGCCAGTACTGAAAGCAAACGTCAGTATTAATCAAAAGTGAAATACGAGTGCCTACTTATTTATACCTATAATTTTTAATGACAAAATAACGCGTTATTTAATGTAAATTACTTTACGCATAGATGTAGAAAATAAAAATAAGTTAATAAATGCTAAGTAAATTAGTTTTTGTATTAACTCTATGACTTTACGTCTTTCAACGACGATAACGATGGTTATGTACCTATTTGGATATTTTTCAAAGAAAAATATTTTTATTATTAACTACTTAACAGCCAACTAATTAGCAGTGCCCCGCTATGTCCAGCAATATGTTTAGGTATTTATGTTATTGTAGTATATACTCGTAGTTATTGTTTTATGATTATAAGCGATTGAGCAACTGACATCCAAACTTTTACACTTAAAATAGGTATCAGGATAGTAAGATGATTATGGGTGGGTTGTGGTGGTGGTAGGACAAACCTAAAAAATATGCAAAACAAAATCAAAGTTGGTTGAACCGTTTTTTTTAAATGAGAATTGACGAGACGAGCATGACATGTGACTGATGGTAAGCAACATGCCTGTCACATAACAGCACAGTGGCACGCAGCTATTGGACATGAGGAGTCCAAACATGAAAAAAAGTCCAGTCGCACTGCACTGCGCTCATCACCCAGAGATCTAAGTTCTGTTTTGGAGGAGTAAGACCACAATACATAAAACAATTATTACTAGCTCATATCAGTGATAGATAGATAGATAAATTCTTTATTCCACTTAAATAACAAAGAAAAATAATAAAGAAAAAAACCATGACAGACTGTGCTGACAGAATCCTCCCTTAAGACGAAAATGAATCCTTGGTAAATGTTTTCAATTGCCAACAGCTGTCTTCCGTATATCGTCACCCCATATAGTCTCACGGCGTTCTGGAGAATGTTTAAAGATTTGCAGTCTGTGCTGTAATATCCGTAAAACCGTATATATACGAACTGTTATCGGAGTAGGTACATGTCACCTACTATTTGCGGGCGACATCGTCATAATGGCTCAATCGCTAGGAGACTTGCAGCAGATACTGGAGAGCTTGGCTAATGCTTCTCAACGCAGTGGTGTCCGGCTGAATTTTGAAAAATCCTATTCTTAAGTTACGCTTTCAGAAAGGCAGAATTAAATAGCTTATAATTAGCAGTAAATACTTCCTCCTCTCGCAAGGAGAGAGTCAAAGCTGTAATCCACTATGCTCGCTGGTTTGGTGGATGACGATTGACTTTTAAAGGTCCTAGGAACATGTTTTGAAACTAACGGCATTGCACATGACTTCGAAAAACAGTAGTGCGCGTGGGATTTGAACCCGGGGCCGGGGGTCCGAATCAGCAGTCGCCGGTCTCAACTAGACCAGCCGTAACTTTAGAAGAGGCCCCAATGAATTGTATTTAAATAAATTAATCACTTTAACTTGTAACATAACGTGATAATGTAACCGATTTACATATCTATTGTTATTCATTGTTTGTCAATGGAATATTGGAACAATAACCTCAAAGTTTTCCTTGAACTCGAACTTGCACTAATCTTGACATTATTGTGATTCATTACTCGCCCTTTATTCTTTATTCATTAGCATATTATGTAGCTCACTGAATATTTTCACTGCTGGGACTTTGATCCTTCTATCGCAATTCAAGGCCATAATCCACCATGCTGGTCCAATGGCGGTGGGCGAATGACTCATGATCTTGAAAGATTCTTGAAACATGCCGCATCCTCACAATGTTTTCCATCTTTGACCAGGCTACGTCTACTAAAACCCCCCGCATGATCAATGTATCTTTATAGGAACCGTTCCGTTTGTCTGGTGTCCTCGTCTTAAAAATTGAATTCCTACACTACAACCACCATGCCGGCTTCCAACCCCTCTTTCGAGAGAAGGAGAACTCGATGATCATGGTGGAAAGGCTAGGGTGGATCCAGCTTTGGGCTTTGGCTGCTGCTCCAGATAAGTACATGCATGTTTTTTAATTAGTGATCCGCCTAGGTACTGGACCCAGCCCAAGAGAGTCCATCCATCCCCCATGCCCCCCCTCTGGGTCCGCCCTTGCCCATAGGGTGCCTGTGTATTGACGACAACGCATGACCGAAATCCTCCCGACTATTTAACCCGACGTATAATCATTACCATTCAGTGTGGTAATGCCGCCACGTGTGTTTGATCTTTTGAATTAGACCTTCATTAGTCTAGGGATAATACGGGGGGTGCTTAGTGTAAGCAGTTAGTTAGGTTTGTAGTATGGTTTCCATAGTAAAATTCATAGTGTAGTTCCTACAGTTTTTTTATAGTAAGTACAGAGTCCCGGGACAAGCAGGGCATAATAATGTGCCTGGTCTAATAAAATACGCCTGCCCATAACAGATCAGTGTCACGCAGCTATTGGAACATGAAGAGTCCAAATCATAACCTTGCACTGTCCTGCGCTCGTCATCCAGAGATATAAGATACTTAACCCTTCACGTGCTTTATGTCAACAATCGTTGCGAAGACCGATTGTGACATGACTACGACTTAACACATTATAATTTAGGTACTAGCCTGTTCGAAATTTCAATTACGCGAAATTTACCGCTAACACATTAAAAATAAAGCTTTATTTGGCCTAGAAAACAAAATCCATAATTTTTTTTCTCCCACCGCGCCATTTCTAGATTGTCCGACGCCATTTTGCGCCATGACGAAGAACAATGTTTTTTAAAACCAGACAATCTGAAAACGGTTTGTATTTTAATGTAATCTACTAAAATACTACGGTGAATAGACTAATGTTAATATTATTTATGGAAACATTGAAGTGCTGTGAAATTAGAAACTTTTTTACAATGGACATGACATGTAAACTTTGCATTTTATTACAGAATTAATTAATATGGTAAGTACCTAGAAGTTAATGCGATAGTGAACCACATTTCAAGGGCTTTCTTGTGATATATAAATGTAGGTACATTAATGTGAATCTATAATATAAATATGTGATAATGGTCTAGCTAGCACGTGTGCATAATTGAGCGAGTTCGCGTAAAGCGCGTAAGAGGTTAATAAATCTGTGTGCCCAGTAATTTTTTTGAAAACATTTCCCTTCAAACCGGAACACAGTTACCTTAGTAAAAACTCTTGTCCATCATAAAATAGAAATGTTAATAATGTTGCATGTATTTCACAGACATGACAGAACATACCTACTTAATATCAGTTTGCCACAAGCGACCGAAATTCGTTCAGTGTTCGCTCATTCGTTCAATCCGAATTTCAATTGATCATCGATGACACGCGTCCACAGACGCTGATTGGATTGTATCACACGACAAATTTATCCCCATCATTCTACGACGGACACTCTATCGATTTTACAACCAATCTGTTGAAAATATGTACAGTAAATTTAGATCTACATTCATGCCGGTTCGGTATATAAGTTTGTTGAGGTGTATGGTGAAACAATTAACATTTAATTTTGGAATTTCATTATCACCGTGCCGCGGTTCGATTGGTACATACATTGTAGAACAAAAGAGGACATTGAACTGGTGATTTTAAAAAGGTTCTAAGGTGGATATGCACACAGAAAGACATCAAGTCTTAGTAAATAGGTCCAGTGACCACGAGAAAACGAGATCAAAATTCAAAATTTGATGTTACCTTGGATTTAAAATTTGTACAGTATTCTACTAGTTCAGCCCTTTCATTGGAAACCCATATTGAGACGGAATTGACAAAAATTCGCATTTTTGTGGTGGCAGCCATCTTGGATTTGAAATGTCTACATTATTTAGTTTTCTACTATAGTCCGTTCCACGAAGAGGTGAAGAAAATGTAAACAAATCAATGTCACTCTCAATATGACAGACCAGCATTTCTCAACCTTTGTTTTAGAAGATAGTTCGTTGTAAGCGTCTCTGTTTGCCCTTTTAGATTTTCGTCACATAACAAGGTTAAATATATTCCAATAAGTCCGTTTCCAACCTTTTGTCTTATTTCTAGTATTTTATAATTATACGTTTATTAAATATGTGGTGCGCATAAATTTAAAACATTAATACAAAAATAACTTGGGTGGTTGGTTCATGGAACACAATAGTAACATACAAACAGTTTTTATTAATATTAATTATTAAGTACAGCTTTGTTTTGTTATGTAGCACTTAAATTCCTTTTTCATTATGTATGTGAAATGACTGACTTTTTAGTAAACTTAAATTTAGTATATATTTACATAAGGGGTGGGATGTAAATATTTACTTATATATATATATATATATATATATATATAAAAACGATATAGAATAGATATATATATATATATATATATATATATATATATATCGTCTCATATATATATATATATGAGACGATCTTCTTAGCATTCCATGGATTCACCGTGCGGGTGCCGGGTCCATCGTGCGGCAGAGAGAGAGAAAGATCCCGAGACTTGTGACTCGGGCGTAGGTTTAAGGGGCCCCTTTCTGACGTACATCAACACTCACCTTCACTACTCGTTTTTCTCTCCCTGCCCAGCCAAATCTGATATGAACCTACTAGCGCAGCTTTAGATACTCGTATATATATCCACATTCAGATCCGTATCCGTGGATGTACTTTTTTCACAATACAGCACACATCACTAGTGTAGTTCTTACTACCTGTGTAGCTACCATTGCTATTATTTTGTCTTAATAAAAAGTAGTGTACCTATATAAGTGGTAACCTATATACTATTCCTTGCTATAATTATTGATCTACGTTTTATATTTAAACTAAAAAAGCAATCAAGTCTGAATATATAGCTAACGTGGCCCTTAAACATGATTCTGTAACAAACAAATAAGGTAAGTAAAATGACAAAACAAATGGTGGCACACAAAATATATTGGTGGCACTATTTCTACCCGTTCTGAGAAGATTCAAATAGTTTTAATATTTAAGTGCCCCATTGGGTATTTTTTTAATAAGAGTGGTAGGTGTAATTCATTCAAAAATGCAATTAATTTTTACTGCGTTAGATGCTGTTGCAATTAATTTTAAAACGTATCGAATACTGAGTAGTGCTTTCATCTATCCTAATATAAGATTTTTACATCCAAACAAATTTGTTAATGAGCGTTCTGTTTTTACATTAAGTTTTTTTTACATTTATTATTTTAACATTAAGTTATTGCTCGGCTTAGGTGGTTTTGTCACGCCAATACGCAGATGCAGTGCCTGGTTCTAATCTCACGCGCACCTCTGCTTTTTCGAATTCACCTTAAGCAAACTGGCATGCTAAAAATTTTCGAGGTCAGAGAGGTTTGTCATCCACCACCAACACGGAAGAATTATAGCCCCAGCAAAGAACTTTTAGTGGGTCGCTTATGTGAGCAGCGTCCCGCAAATTTACTCGCTTAGATCCCTTTTCCGTTATTTGCCCTCCATAAAAATAAACTTATACCTATGCTTTCCAGATCATAATCTAACCGTGTTACGCGTTTAAACCTGAGCCGTTTAGCTGTTCCATCTTGATAGAGCAACGTACATCTAAATTTTTGCACTTATAATAAGGATTAGTAGATTTTCTTGCGAATAAATATATGACGACGCAGGATGGCCCAGTATTGTTTTAGACACCATGACGTCGGCTGTGCCAATGTCCTTATTATTGAAGTATTCCATTTCAGGGATAATTAAAAACACCCAACTTTACTTCAATCAAAATTCACATATAATCAACATAGATTACAAGAATTTACAATAGATTAGGTGCTTACTGTCCGAGCGCAGAGAAGCAACTGTGTGCTCCGCTACAGCGCGCGCCATTTTATAGCACTGTGGTGGGGCGATCGTAGAGGGGCGAGTGTTGAGTCACTTGTTTACGCCCCGTTCGGAGCATTGTTCGAGAGATGACGTAGCATGTTGCATTTGCGCCGATACGACCATTCTGACCGGCAGTGCGCGCTCTGCACTAGCCGTGTTGTTGATGTTTTAAGCTGTCGAGTATATCTGTAACAAGTGAATGTTATTCTTTGACTTTGGTATCTTAGTACCTAGATGATTACTGTGGTACTGTGTAGTTGCGTACACTGTGGTACTGTATTGTTGCGTACACTGTGGTACTGTGTTGTTGCGTACACTGTGGTACTGTGTTGTTGCGTACATTGTGGTACTGTGTTGTTGCGTACACTGTGGTACTGTGTTGTTGCGTACACTGTGGTACTGTGTTGTTGCGTACACTGCGATACTGTGTTGTTGCGTACACTGTGGTACTTTGTTGTTGCGTACACTGTGGTACTTCTTGTGCGTACACTGTGGTACTTGTTGTGCGTACACTGTGGTACTTGTTGTGCGTACACTGTGGTACTTGTTGTGCGTACACTGTGGTACTGTGTTGTGTATACACTGTGGTACTGTGTTGTGTGTACACTATGGTACTGTGTTGTGTGTACACTATGGTACTGTGTTGTGTGTACACTGTAGTACTGTGTTGTGTGTACACTGTGGTACTATGTTGTGTGTGAGAGTGATTATTAATTTAGATAATGATAATCAAACATGACCTGAGTGATGCGTTGGTTCATGGGTTTCTTGTTTGGTCGCATTGTCTTGTGAAGTGGATGGTGTAGTCTCATTCACCAATACTGGAGTGTCGTCTTCTCGCGCCGATACGGGCAACTGATATTGTTTTTAGGTGTTCTGGTGAAGATATTTCTTTAAGCTGCTTCAAGGCATATATTCCTTTCCAGATTTTATGGAAAGTAGTATCTGTGTTTTTTCAAGTTAAGGCAGGATCCAGTTCAAAACCCAATACTTTGATATAGTTCGATACTTTGCAAATAGTTCCATCGTGTAGTGTTATAGGGTCGGTTATTATTTTGGAGGATATTGCATTGAACAACATAACATTTGTTTTCTCGGTGCTAAATTTCAGCCCATTAACGTCAAACCATTTTCTGCACTTTACTCTTTCCACCTTCTAAGTCAATTCTGGGCAAATCATTTACAAATATTAAAAACACAGTGTTACCTAAAGAAGATCCTTGAGGTACACCAATTTGTGCTCTCTGATGACAAGATCTTAGGGTATCATTTTCTATTTTTCATTTCTACTGTCTGCCTACTTTTTTCCAAGAATGATTTTATTAATTTTAGCGCTTTACCTTTTATTCCATAAACTATAAGTTTCTGTGTCAATAAATCATGATTAACCGAATCAAAAGTCTTTGATAAGTCTAAAACACCGCTGCTATTTTTTTTTTGTCTAATCCCTTCACTATTATTTCTACAAGTTTATGTGCTGTAGATGTTGTCGACTTTCCTCTCCAATATGTGTAATGCGCGTCATCTATAATTTTATATTTGTTCAGATGTTCCATTATATCAGATTTTGTACCATCTGACATGATAGACTACGATTTTTGAAATAGTTGGCAGTATTGTGATTGGTCTGTAACTAACCACCAATGATAAAACTCTTTTTCCTTTATATAAAGGAGTAACTCTTGTGTTATTTAGTGACGCTGAGTATTCTTCTGATTGAAGTATGCTATTTACGAGAAATAACACATGCTCGCTAGTTTCAGAGTTACGTATTTTAATGTTTTGCTATTTCCATTAAAATCATTAGTGAAATAGAATGAGATTTAAAAAACTTCATTTTTTTGATTCTCAACGTGATTGACAGCTTCTTGACAGACGGGCAAATTACTTATTCCGAGACTGTTTCCCATAGCCATGAAGTAAACATTAGATCTCATTTCCATTCCTTCGCATTTTCGTTTGTTTCTGCATTGATTACTTTCCAAATTTCTTTTTTCATGTTTTTGGCGTGGTTGATCCTGTTATCAACATACATTTGTTTATTATCTTTGATTTTAGTATCTCTTGCTTCCGTCTTATTCTTTATGATCGCTGAGGTTTCTCGAAGGTTTTCAAAGGATGTTGTTTTGGAACACACATCGCAGTGCCCGTCGATGAGATGTAGTAGACACGCCAATTTGTTCCATCTGATCATCTGGTATGCGGATGTGCGTCCGCCGTGCTATCACACACGATCATACTGGGCTGATGATGCTTCCGCTACCATCGGTCATTCTGAAATTGCTGCTTTATAGCTTAGCTTTTCGCGGAGCGTAGAATTCAACTTATCAACTTGATTGCCTGGCTGCCCCATCATCAACCGGTCGCCTCAGGACTTGATCTCAGCGAAGGCAGTAAGGCAGATATGTTGACTGGTGGTGGCCTGCCGGCCAATAAGCAAGTACATGGGTGGCTTGGTGGGGCGGCACTGGCGGGCAGGTTAGCACGTAGACTGTGTACGTGGACAGACCAACCCGCAGGCAGGAACGGCTATTGTTGGCTTTCGCTTTCGGTTGTTTTTCTTTGGTTGAGAAGAAACCGTACCGTAAGACTGGGGACTGTCGCACTATCTTCATTGACACATCAAAGTGTGCGGTGAATCTCAGATGCGGTGTTATCTGTAGCTTGAGACACTGCATCAACTTCACAAAGTAAATGCTCGCAGAAAGGTATTTCAGTAGCAAGGTATTGCACGTTGGCGGATGAATCCTTTTCTATGATGCTCGCAGGAAGGTATTTCAGTAGTAAGGTATTGCACGTTGGCGGATTTATCCTTTTCTACGAACTCATAATTATGTCATCCAACGGCAGCTTCTTCTCAAGCAGGTTTTATTCGTAGTAGTATTTTTTTGCAATTATCTTTTTTTTTTAACCTCCTCAGGTCTTCACGAAGGTCAAATTAAAAAAAAAATTCGGCTTCTTCAAAACATCTGGATCAATAAAATTCTTGGTCGACGAATTGTCAATTTCACGTGGCCAGAAATTCAAGTTTCTTCGATCCCACTTCTGATGACGACGCAGGATGGCCCAGTATTGTTTTAGACACCATGACGTCGGCTGTGCCAATGTCCTTATTATTGAAGTATTCCATTTCAGGGATAATTAAAAACACCCAACTTTACTTCAATCAAAATTCACATATAATCAACATAGATTACAAGAATTTACAATAGACTAGGTGTTTACTGTCCGAGCGCAGAGAAGCAACTGTGTGCTCCGCTACAGCGCGCGCCTTTTTATAGCACTGTGGTGGGGCGATCGTAGAGGGGCGAGTGTTGAGTCACTTGTTTACGCCCCGTTCGGAGCATTGTTCGAGAGATGACGTAGCATGTTGCATTTGCGCCGATATATACATTATTTAGTGGTTCATTAGGTAAACGTCTTATAATTTACGTGCAAAAAGTAATGGTATGATTTATCAGAAACATGCGTATACTTAAGTGAAGTGAGATCAAAGTTCAGTATTATGATATTATATGCCTTGTTTGTTGACTTCAACGACTAAAGAATAGAGATCTAAATGGTCTTAAATGGTCAGTTCTAAAATCTATTTATAATAACATAGACTAGTTTTAAACACTTAAAATATGATTTGTTTTTATAATTAATGATAATTATTAAAAGCAGTCTAACTTGGCTGGTTTTAATATCATAATATTGAACTTGTCTTTCACTTCACATTTATGTTTTGATGGGAATCTCAGTTTGAGAAACATAGATCAAATTGCCACTGTTTAAAACCGTATCTACCACATTCTACTATTTATAACTTTCAAGATAAGTTAATAAATCGTTATTTGATCAATACAAATCCAAGTATGTTGTATTTAAGATCACAGTAAAGTCGAACCATATTTGTGAAAAATATTTTAAGACAGTTGTAGAAAAATACTAAGGTTAAACGATTTTTATGTTATGGTAGCACCTTTGTTTACATTTTCTACACGTCTTCGTGGAACGGACTATAGTCAAGCTCTTTCATTTGAATACCCATATTGAGGGAGGTTGTGAAAAAATATTTTATCCGACATTTTGTGGAGGCTGCATTCTTGAATCAACATTAACCAAACATAGCTAAGAACCACCGCACGGAAAATAGCTTTCAAACAAAAAAATCACACTGAAATCGATAGAACCGTTTGAGTTCTACGGTGCCACATACAGACAGACAGACGGAAAGACAGGCATCGACATCAAACTTATGACACCCTTCTTTTTGGGCAGGCAAAAGAGCAAACTTACAAACCCTTGTTTCACATTCAATAGTTGTCTATGCCTTTTCTTAGACTCTATCTTTGTACCAAATTAAATTTGATTTAAATCGGTTCTGTACTTTAGTCATAAAAGCGTAACAAACAGGCAAAGTCACTTTCGCTATTACTTAGGAAAGATTTGGCTCGGGATTGGTGAGTTTATTTAAGTTACTCGCTTTGTATGAATAAAGTACTAAGTAGTGAAGTACACACCTCGGTTTGTAGATAATGCTATCTTTGTTGCTCGGGCAATGATGACCTTAAGGTTTCAGGGCCTCCTAGAGGGTCTACCGTCGGACTGAAACTGAGTTGAAACTTAGTTTTGATATTGCTATCTTTTTTCTGTCCGCTTGAAATGATAGAGACCACAGATAGAGAGCAAAGCGAAAGCTGATTTAGATAGGCAGTAGAAGGGTTGGTCTTACCGCCTTAGCATAGCTATGAAGCTTTTAGAGACTGAGGGTACCGGTGTGGGAGGCCTTTGTTGTAAATTAATCGTGTATTCCAGTAAATTTATAGTATTTACATGCAGTTAATAAAACAAAAAAGATAACTACACATTTTGTATAAAAAAATCAATGACTACTTTCTAATTAGAACAGAATATTTAGAAACAGTTCAAACTGACAATAATACAATATTAGGAATGATGAACATTATTCGAACCAGAACATTTTAAACAGATCTGAATGAGGATACATTCCACCTACATAACACAGTCTGAGCATTTAACCCTTTATAAAGAATCAATATAGTTTCTGGTGCATCTGCACTTAGTGACAAAGCTATAAAAAGCTCCGTCCTGGGTAATTGACTGATTCACTGTCAAACAAAGCACTATAGACTGCAGGCCCGTGAACAAAATTTTTGGGTCATATGATACAGCAGCATAAAATACTTGTCTGGTCACCTGTCAGCCAATTAAATATGTACCGTCGCACCAATAGGTGGATGTCTGTACATACTTATGGTAAGACGTTACAATAAAGTTACGATGTCCATGAACAAGAGAGAGCGAATATCAAGCACCACGTACCTGGGACAGCTCGTCTCTTCGATGCTGTTTCCTCGAATCATTATGCTGCGCTCACTTCTAGATCGTAAATTCTATATATACGTTCCTGTTGTTGGTTCTCTTGATGTAGCTGACACAAATTATATCACAGTGATGACAAGTTGTTGAGTACTTTATGAGGATAGATTCTGAGTAGTTCCACCGAGTTGAACTCCCAAATTACGAGTGTCACTCAGACTATCTGCCTATTTGTCCTTCTGTCCGACTTCTATGCGTCTATTTATACAATATGGGTAATTTTACAGTCTTGGCCTAGTTACTCCAATAACTATTAACTATAACTACTAACTATTAATATAATTATAGATTAATCTTATCTTATACCCTTAAACGAGCAATTCTTGTAGGTATATATTTATATATATATAGAATCTGAATCTCGGAAACGGCTCGAACGATTTTCATAAAATTATGTATACAGGGGGTTTCGGGGACGATTAATCGATCTAGCTAGGTTTCATTTTTTAAAAACATCATTTTATGCGCGTTTTTAGACAGTGAAAAACTCTTACAATGTCATTAGAATACGATAACTTATTTCGCCACTGTTCATTAAGTCTAAATGACTCAGACGGAATATGCTCGCCCTCGGAGTCAACCGGCCCCGGTTCGAATCCTGACGGTTACACTCGGGTCTTTTCTTTTTGTTCTTTTTTTTCTGAGAAAATCTTTTACTTAGAGCCCTTAATAAACGCATTTAAACCGAGCAAAGCATGGTCAACCAGGTACTAAATCTTTAATAGTGTAATAACTGGAAACTGGTTTCGTTACATTTTGATTATTTTATCGAGATTAGGAAATAAAAAAAATTGGCAGTCATAGCAACTGCCGATAGAAGTGAAAACTTATATCTCCGAATTTGATAGCACACTGGAATCTACGCGGATGAAACCGGAGGGCGTGACCATGAGCATGGCCATAGCCCCGAGCTTACCCGAAGATTTCTTATCATTCCCAAGCGTGACACTAGAATTCAATTCACAGCCTACGAAAAATCTGTCTTTAGCGCGCCAAAAGAAGTTTCACTTCAAAAAAGGGTAGGTATGCTTAAGACAGCACGGCAGAAGTGAAAACATAATTTTCTGAATTATGTAGTATTTTACCTATTGTGGATAGAATTACATAGAACGCTTAATGAGAAACAAGCTAAAAATTAAAGTTGTTTTTTTTATTCTACGAGTGTACAAATCAAAGTAAATACAGCGACACATGACTGTCTGTTTCTCGTTCGGGTACACTCGTCGGCCCGGAGTTCACCCGATCGAACCTATTACCTTAGAGCGTACAGGACCTCACTTGCAGGGTACGAAAAAATCTGTGTGGACTATGAATTGAGATCAAACGTCAGTCACGCTTGTGAATGAAAGAAATCTTCGGATAAAATGGGGACCATGGCAATCTAGAAATGCGTCAGCGTTTTAGCATGGCCATCTAGTCTAGATGGTTAGAAAACTTATGTAGACGACAAGGCTTTGAAGATTTTTTCTAGAGAAATAGCGACATCCGGGTTCATCCGCGTTGTTTCCGAAGTTAGCTACCAAATTCTGAGTTATAAGTTTTCACTTTTACCGGCGGTCCCTATGACTGCCAATTTCTTTTTCTATTGTGGGACACTACACTACATGAACACCTTTTTACTTCAAAGCGATAAATCACACGTCTTGGCGTGACTGTAAGTGTGCAAGTAGTTGATAAATAAATAAATAAATCATGTTACATCTCTGTGTGACAAGCGCAGTGCAGTGCTAGGTCATGCTTTGAACTCTGCATGTTCCCGCTGCGTAGTTAATCATCTGTAATAGCGCCCACTGTGGCGTTGTTACAAGTGATATGGACATGCGGACCAACGGATAGACAAACACTAGATTTTTAGAGATACTTTTTTGTCAGAATTGTACTTAATAAGCTTAAGTTCTTAACGCCCTTGTTACGAGTGAAAATCGTAGATACAATGTCAGTTGTAACCACTAACAACAAATGCAGAAGCAACCCACTAAATGTTCCCACTGTTGGAACTCTGGGCCTTCTCTCGCACGGAGAGAGTCAAGACCATAATCCATCACGCTGGCCCACTGCGGGACACATTCCTCACGATATTTTCCGTAACCATTTTAAGCTGGGAACCACTTTAAGGCTGCAGTAGTAATTTAGTACCGATAATTCAAAAAAACAGATGCGCGAGAGATTCGAACCAAGGGCTCCATCAGCAGTTGCCATTCTCCCGACTACACCAGCCGTAACCTCTAATGATCAAATATAATTTGGAATCAGAATTTTTCAGTAAATATTTTGTAAACAAGGTAACTCAATCTAATTAACGTTTGCTTTATCTTAAACGTAAAATAAAACATTAATAACATTAGGTACTAATCTATACTTATAATAAAACTGTAACGGGTCGAATTCTGTACATTGAAGATATTTTGAAAATTTTTTTTTTGGGGAACTCCATAGTCGATACTGATGGCGAAACTGCATTTTTTTTCTTTCATGTCTGTCTGTCTGTCTTTCTGTATAGGGATCACGCATCACGCCGAAACTACTGATTCAATTCAGCTGAAACTTGGCATGATTTTAGTTTATGCTAAGGACATTGCTGTAGGTTACTTTTGATCCCCAAATTCTGATCGGTTTTCTTGCGAGAGGGGGTGAAAGTCAGAATGTGTATTAGGTTGTAACTCATGTTTGCGTTGTTTAATTTCATTAATTCTTTTTTTGTTAGAAAGAACACATTTTTTATATTATCCCGTCAAAATTTGAACAATATCGGTCTGTTGGTTCGGAAATTACACAAACATTAAATAACGACACGCGCGGCGCGTTCGGTACATTCTAACTTCTAAGTATTCTGTGTATCACAGACGATCCACAGAATATCTAGATTCTAGAAAGTGCCCACGTGATCGCGTCGCGTCGTCTTGGATGACAAAATAATTTTCAAAAATATATTTTTGTGTGGAAAAACAAACATCATTCGGTTATAATCGACTTCAAACAAGGAGGATGTTCTCAATCGGGTTGCATGTTTTTTTATTTGGTTTTATTTTACGCGATAACTCCGCTAATTGTTAGTTGATTTTGATTATTCCTTTTTTGTTTGGTAGAAAATACTTCAGAGTTGATCTTAGATATCGAAAACAGGGAGATAGTTTTTCAAATATCAACAAAAAACTAAAATCAGCTTAGATTTATCTGTACGACTTAGTTATACCTACCTTCTTACAAAATTTAGTCGAATGACAGAATTAAATTACCTGTCATTGAAGTAGATTTTTGTATTTTGGAGAAAACATATCAGCATAATAAGTAGCAGCATAAACAACCCATTAAATGTTCCCACTGCTGGGTGTCGGGGCCTTCTCTCGCAAGGAGAGAGACAAGGCTATAAACCACCACGCTGGCCCAGTGTCGGTTCGTGGATGACATATGACTTAGAACTTAGACTATAGGTAGATTTCGATTTCTTCACGGTGTTTTCCTTCACCGTTTTAATTACCGGCATTACGAACATGACTCTGAAAAGATAGTGGTGCGCGTGGTTTTGAATCCTGGGTCTCCGGATCGACAGCCGCCGTTCTCCCGACTAGGTCAGCTGTAACTTACTAGACCAGCCGTAACTTTTTAGAAAACGTATTATTTCTATCCAAATACTGTTTAAAATTTAAAGGTAGTGTTCAACAAGCTTCGGTGACCGAAGCAGACCGTTGTTAGGGTTCCGTACACAAAGGGTAAAAACGGGACCCTATTACTGAGACTTCGCTGTCCGTCCGTCCATCTGTCCGTCTGTCACCAGGCTGTATCTCAAGAACGGTGATAGCTAGACAGTTGAAATTTTCGCAGATGATGTATTTCTATTGCCGCTTTAATCATGGCGGAACGTATCAAGTGATCGGGTTGAAATTTGAAATAGAATTAGATTACAGTCTGGAAGAACACATAGGCTAAACATTGCCTATGTATAAGTACTCTATGTATTACGTAACAAACATCCAAACAGTGGCTTTCATAATATTTACAGGACAACGTTGGAACGGCTGAACAAATTTGGATGGAATTCGAAATACACGTAGTTTGAACTCAGAAATAGCAAATCGGTTACTTATAGGTTACTGCGACGTAGGAAAGACTAAGCAAATTTGGTAGAAAATTTAAACAGAGATAACTCATAGTCTGAAATACCACATATATGTATTTATTACCTATCAACCTGAAAAGAAGCATGGGCCCTAAGGAAACAAATATTAACTATCACGTCAAAACGGCACAACGATATAGGTTGGGCTAATAAGTCTACATTTTCATTTAACTCCATATTAATATAAGCATATATTTTCGTAAAGATCTTGATGTGATGGCAAGGTAAAAGCCAAAAATTAAAAATATATGCACCCGTTTTGGCGTAGATAATATAGGTGATTTGCGTTCACAATCAAAATAACAAGCAACATAATATTCTCATTAGACGGCGCTAATGCCAGTTTAAATCTAAAAGCACTAAAGGCCATTTAAATCGATGTTTTGCTATTGTGGTATGTATTTTTCTTTCATCACTAGGTGGCGTTACTGGTATTCTAAATTGTACTAATGAGTGTTTGCTGCTAAAAGGATTATGATGCCAAATTTGGATTCTTTCGTTCTTGATTTTTTTGTGTTACCTACAATTTAATTCATACATTAACATTTCACTAGGACTTGGCTTAGATTTACGGGTTCAACTTGCTTGAACATCATTAAAACTCAAAATTTTAATTATTTTGATTCCACACAGGCTTCGTTCAAAATTTTACGCCGGCGAAGTCGCGGGTAACAGGCAGAAAAAAGCTTGCGGATAAAAAGAAATAGGTAAGTAGGTATCAGATCATGCACATTAGCTTCAGACTTTTCATAATGTATCCTATTAAAATCCTACAAACTTAACACTTGCGGCTATGTTCGATACTACGAAACCTTACTAAGTATGTTTGATTTTGTTTAAAAAAAGAAAAATAAAGATGATAAAATTAAATATATTTTTGTGTGGAAAAACAAATTCACTCAAACTCAAAGGTTTTTCAATGACTACTTATCCAAATATTTGACGTACGATACTTCCAATTAATGTATAAGTCAGTAACATCTGCTTACGCGAACGAAGTAGCGGGTTCAGCTAGTTTATTCAATAATCTTCAATTTACTACTTAAGTACATACTCAAGTGAATTCCAAAAAAGTAAGTTTAGTTAAAAAATACGACATTTTCAATGAAATAAGTCACGATTTCGGTTCTGGAACAAACATTACCATAATGACTACGGAAAGTATCTGTTTTTCATAGTATTTCATATATTTTTTAGTGTCCCAGAATTTCAGCATCATTTGCCTTTAGTAAAGTTTCACGACATTAACATAGCGTCCACGACTAAACTAAGCGTTAACGGACGCCCATGGAATAGAGAATGCTGTAGTCTTTGCCAAACGTAAGAACTGACGTAACTATATTTATTTTTGAATGCGAAAAAAAACACCAGTAATAACACAAAATGGAGAATATAATGATTTTTAACCCCCGACCAAAAAAAGGGCTGTTATAAGTTTGACGTCGATGTCTGTCTGTCTGTGTGTGTCGGTCTGTGGCACCGTAGAGTTCAAACGGATGGGCCGATTTTTTTATTTGAAGGTTAATTAATACCTGTGCAGATGTTCTTAGCTATGTTTGATTAATATTGATTCAAGATGGCCGCCACCACAAAATGGCGAATTATATTTTTATTTTTACTACTACCTCCATATGAGTATTAAACGAAAGAGCTTGATTAGTAAAATACTACACACTATAAAAAATTCAACTACAAGATGGCCGTCACCACAAAATGGCGAATTATATTATTTTTTCACTACTACCTCAATATGGGTATCAAACGAAAGGGCTTGACTAGTAGAATGTTGTACATCTGTACAACAATCCGAGATAATCCGAGGTAGTCGGGGGTTAGTAAAAAAAATTAATTTTGTTCTTGTACTAGTAGCGCTCCACGATTTTAGTAGTTAGTTACCGTTCCAGTTGTTTTCCCGCAGTAAAAAATAGCCTATGTAGGTACTATTCGATATTATTTTTCCAATTTTCAGATATTCCAATGTAACTTACCAATACGATTTTGGGGTGTCATCTCCCCTGTGACGCGACCTCTTCGGACCGCACCTTTATACGGCATGGGTAATACATCTATCTGACAATCTCACATAAGCACAAGTATCATGGCCATACTTTTTAGAAATAGCTATATTGTGTAACTAGGATAATGGCTGGGTCAAAGAATTTCATGGAAAATATGGAATACGTAGTTTTTGTTTTCAATCAAGATATTACTAAACGAGAAAGATAAGATCATCATCAAACTTCGGGAGTTGGGGAGGGGGAGGTTGTGACGTCACGTCTTCGTAAAAATCGTAGGTACGTCATTTGAAATTTCTAAGCACTGCATCTTCGTCATTTTTTGTTTAAAAACAAAAAATGTGTGAACAATCATAGATCGTAGAACTCAAGATTAGCCCACACAAACTTTAGGGCGCACGGAATCATATTTTAACATTGAGAAGAGTGAGCTCACTCTTTTCGGTCTAGTCGGTTGTAGGAAGCGGCGGACGCTAGTCGTTTATAGGTACTACCTATCACGGAGTTTATTCATTTTGAACATAATTATAAAAGACTAGCAGCCCGCCCCGGCTTCGCACGGGTATTATGGAAAATAAGTATAAAACAAAATTATTAGACTTACAAATTTTAACACACTCTTGGCAGAATTGCCATGCTTAGGACATAAGACAAAACAAACAATCCCAACCATCTGTTTATCATTTAAAACGCATGCTTTTTTGCCTATTTTACTTTATAAAAAATGCGGGAGCCAGAAGCTCAAGGGAGGTCCTGAGAGGAGCAGGCCAAGCGAGGTCGTCGCCGTAGCGAGAGGTTACACTCAGGACATAGAGCTTCTGGCTCCAGTAGCTCACCCGGAGTCGTACCTCAGTGATAGACCATAATAGGACCAATTGTTATGTTTAGGTATTGTTATGCTTCTCTCAATATGTGCCTTTAAACATTATGCTAAGTTATGTTTATGCTATATACGGTAGCAAACATTATGCGAAAACTGTTATGCGTTAGTTGTTATAGTATATTATCATTAGTCCTAAAAACTTTAGGCGTGTCTGGCGTCGTTGTTATTCCCCTTTTACTTTTACGCATCAAATCAAAAATTAAATCAGTAAATATTTAATTGTTGTAATTTAGTGTTAAAATCTGCTCATGCCACCTACGACGTAGTTTATGGTTGTGCAATGTTTTATGTAGGTACTAAAGTCTATTAGTTCTAAATACGTACTAAACAGTTACGGCTGGTCTAGTCGGGAGAACGGCCGATCTGGAGCCCCGGTTTTAAATCCCAGGTGCACCAGGCACCACTGTCTTTTCGGAGTAATATGCGTAATACCGCTAACTTAAAACGGTGAAGAAAAACATCGTGAAGAAATCGCCATGTACTTAGAATCTTTTGAGGTCATGTGTCATCCACCAATCCGCACTGGGCCAGCGTGGTGGATTGTGGACTTGACTCTCTCCTTGCGAGAGAGGGGCCCGAGTCCCAGTAGTAGGAATATTTAGTGGGCTGCTTATTGAATCTATTGACACAGCTAGATTTCTGATCGTCTCATCATTGTAGTCCTTAATGCTCCGTTTTATTCTACTTTTAGGTAGAATAAAGGGGACCTTTGGGGGATGACCTATATCGTATCCTATCCCCCAGCTCAAATTACACGCGCATCACTATTTTTTCGAAGGCATGTCCGTCATGCCTCCAATTTAAAACGGTAAAAGAAAACATCGTGAGGAAACCGAAATGGAATAAATTTAATGTAATACTGTGTAGAAAGTGCGAGAAAACTTGAACAATATCAGTAAAGGTAGAATAAACTTATACAAAAGTAGTTCTAAAAAGAACATTTTGATAGGAACATAAAAAAGTGTTACGAAAAAATGTTTAATATTTAATGTCATTTGCGTCCACTACCTACGTAGAGAGGCGACCACGCGAATTAGTAGACGCGCGCGCGGCTACTCGTACTTACCTATTTCATAGCTGCGAACACCTCTCCCCCGTGCCTCGGTGTCCCCCTCTATCGGTGTTGCGCCGCATTTTGATAGGATTGATATTTTTAATTTCGTTAAATCTTTTGAATGGAATGTCCGACTTCAATAATTCAAAAAGTAATCAATAGGTATTAAAAGAGTCTTGAATAAGAAATAATTTATTTGGATAAGAATTAATACAAATGTGTTGATAACATGGTCTGAATTTGATGGGCATTTTTACTTACTTTTAAAATGTAAAAAAGTAGTTGTTGCGAGGTAATTACTGTATGCGTATGCGATGAAAGCCATTTTATGACTGTTTTTTTTATACCTTGCGTTGGTTTTAGTAAAAAATTCCGTAGATATCTCATTTTTTTTCATGATAAACATAGCCTATGTTACTCAGTGATAATGTAGCTTTCTATTGGCAAAAGAATTTTTGAAATCGGTCCAGTAGTTTTTGAGTTTATTCGTACCATACAAAAATACAAATCTTTCCTCTTTATAATATTAGTATAGATTATGCCTTCCTGTGCGTTCAAAAAGTGTTCTAATAATTCAAGAAACTCAAATAAATCTAATAGAATTAATTACATTTCATGCATAAGTACAGCATTTTAAAAAATATAACTAATAACTAAATATTATAAAGCTGAAGAGTTTGTTTATTTGTTTGTTTGAACGCTAGGATCTTGAGAAGTACTGGTCCGAATTGAAAGATTATTTTTCTATTGGATAGTCCATTTATCGAGGAAGGCTATAGGCTAAAGAACATAACGCTACTATTAATAGAAGTGGAGCATTAATCAAGAATGTAACAAAATCGGGAAAAATATTCCTTTTTGAGAGTTTTCGTACGTTTCATGCTTTGACATGACACATGACAGCATGTGTCTAAGATGGCGTTATTGAATACAAACCTTTGCTAATCAAATCTGTTTGCTAAATCTGAGTTGAACCGACCAATTTCCGACAAGTGGCGTAGCAGGTAGCTGAAGAGGTGTTTTGTTTGAAAGCGATATTCTCAGGAATGACTGAACCGATTTCAGTCATTCTTTCACCGTTGTATAAGTACGGGATCCTGATGAGTGCTATATAATGTACCACGAGCGAAGCCGGGGCAGACATCTAGTTTTAAATATTTTGTAATTACATACCCATCAATATTTTAAAATGGCTACCATCATCGTCGCCGGTTTCACATTACCGTGTGACAGAGAGAGAATAAATACCAATTCGCGCGAAAATAGCGCGAGCGAAATAGATGTCTTAGACAGAGACGGAGATATCGACAGATAGAGACAGATGTCACAGATGCAGTTTGTTACCAATGTTCAGGGCTAATCTTGAGTTCAACAATCCTTGTGTACAATATTTTTAATTAAGCTCACGTACTAAATAGTTTACTTTACTCATAATCCCTATTGTTGCAATTTGGATTGCGGTCTGTAATAAAGTTTGTCACGCAGTGGAAACCGTACAAACAGGCGGCAGAATATCATTACCGTCATGTCGCGGTCACTCGCACTACGCTCCCGGCGTCGGCGCCAATTTGGATGCAAATGCCCGCTGGACCGCGCCAGAACACCCAGAGAACAGGACATTGTCATATGCACTACCTACATGCATTATATAACGCAATAAACAAATAGCAGCACTCCACGTCGTTCCCGTTTCTCGTTATTTTCGTTATAAAGAGTAGTTTCTTCCATAAAAGGAGGGACGGGGTGCGTGGACATCGTACAAAAATTACTCTCATCATTCTTCCTTAGGGTTGTCAACTTTTTTTAAAGAAAAAAAAAACGTATAAACTGGTTTGGATAGGAAAAAAATAAAGTATTAGGAAGAAATAAAAGTATTTATCAAATTTTATGTCTTTATTGCCTGCTTATGTGCGCTTTTTAAATTAAAAATTGTTAGCATGTGCTCATGCTAACAATTTTTTGTTTTTCTTTAAATGTTGCAATTCTTGTTGGATAATCAACATTTAAATTTATTTTAATAAACAATTCCCACTATGAGTATTTTGTTTTACCAATCACAGTAAAGGGCCAAAATAAAGTATTTTTGCATACTTTATTTGTATGTAAAAAAGCGTGCCATCTAATAACCAAAAATAAAGTAGGATACGCTATTATAAAGTATGGTTGGCAACCCTATTCTTCCCTAACACACCAAAATAATTATAATTCGAGAAGTTGCCACCATTCGTCCTTAGGTTGCAGGTAGTAGAGCCGTGTCACCGGTAATCTGGAGAAAGTTCCGGTGTGCGGAAAGTAAGGTTCCCGTCAGGATGCCTGTTAAGAATCTCATCTGCCGGTCGGAAAGATGAGTTCCGACTTGAGTACTTGTCAGTGATGGCTTGGAAGAGATTGCTCTCAGCCACAGATTAAATACCCTGTTGATCGGCGATGAAACGAATCTCGCCTACATTAACAACTCACCAGCGGGAGCGCGGGACGAGGTAAAAAGCCGCGCTGTGATAAGCCGAATATCCGTGTGACGTGCACTACTTTCCACGAATAAGACAAAACGAGAGAGAGTTATACAAACTTCTAAGGACAGAGCAAGATGCAAAGAAATGCATAAACGGGTTCCCATTTCGTTTTTTTAAATGTTCGTTTTAATTTTGTAGTTTGTTGATGTTATGTTTTTCTAATTATTGCTTTAAATTATTTACTTGTGAAATGAAATACCGTTTTTTGTAAAGCTGGATGTTCTGCTATTCTTTTTGCACCATTTCACTGAGGAGAAATCCATATTTATTAACGTTTTTTTTGCCATTCGTCTTTCGATAGAAATCAAAAGCTTAACTAACCGAATTCGCAACAGGTTTAATGCAATTATGCTAATACAACGCTAAGGAGGGGCAGTCGTACGATCAACCAAATGGTTATATTGTCTTTGCTCTCAGCAATAATGCCGTCACTGGTCACACTGTTGGTATTTTAGTATAAGTGTTTTAATATTTATATTTTCTTTCCAAGACAATGAAGTTTCTCTATCCATCTGTCTCGTATCGTATAAACGGATCGGGCTGACATTTATTTTGTTTTTTCTTCTTTTTTTAAGGGTTCTATTTCTATTATCCTCAGATAGCCTTACTACTGTATACTGTACTTACACCAAATATTACGCATCAAGGCGTGCACGCCCCAATAATCTGTAAATTTTTTGAGCTGTCAAATTTGCGAGGTTTTTTTATAATGTATGGCTTTTTTTTTTTTTTTTTTTTAACTTTTATAGGTTTACACTTGACCGCCATCTCGCCTGATGTTAAGCGACGATGCGGTCTACGATGGAGCGTGTTTTGTAGAAGAAACCGATTCACTCTCGATTTGAAGACACCAAGATTATAACTATCGGGGAAAACCCACTCAGGCAACTCATTCCACAGCTTAGATGTTCTTATCACAAACGTAGAGTCAAACCTCTTCGTCCGTGTCTTTGGAATATCCACCATGAAACGGTGCCGCTTCTTTGAGTTCCGAGAAGTACGATAGAAAAAAGGGCAAGGAGGTATTAGATCATGCAGATCAGTTGCACACTCTCCGAAGTGTATCCGATAAAAAACCGATAAGCTAGCAATCTTGCGGCGATGTTCAAGACTTTGAAGTCTTTTTCGCGCTAGAATGTCTTTGCCTATGAGCCTTTTGGCACGCCTCTCGATCGATTCCAGAGCCTCAAGCTGATACTTAGCCGATCCATCCCAAAGGTGCGAACAGTACTCCATACAAGAGCGAATCTGTGCTTTGTATAACAAAAGTAATTGTTCAGATTTGAAGTACTTTCGCACCTTTGAGAGGACACCTAGTTTTTTGGCAGCTAATTTAGCCTTGGACTCGATATACGAGCCAAAGTTGAGCGTAGAAGTTAAGGTAACACCCAAAAGCTCAAGATGATCAGTAACCGGCACGGATACACCTCGAAAAGTAGGAGTCAGTTCAAATAGACTCCTTTTGCGGAGAACAGACACGCCAGCGTCTTTCCTCGTTAAACTTGGCCAGATTGGTTTCGCCCCATTCAGAGACTTCCTCAAGGGCCATGTTCAAACGATCGATCATACTCTCTCAGTACCTTAGTATGCTGTCCACTGGCTCTCGCGCTAGATATGTAACTCTCTACAACGGTGCTATCATCTGCGTACCCAAAGATACCGGGCTTCAACAGATCGTTGATATGTAGCAGAAAAAGCGTCGCAGAGAGTACCGACCCTTGAGGGACTCCGGCATTGATAGCCATTCGATCCGACGAGCAGCCATCAATGACAACTCGTATGGATCGATCCCTCAAGAAGTCCGATATCCACGCAATAAACCCTGAAGACAAACCATAACTGGACAGCTTGCTAATAAGGCCATCATGCCAAACCCTGTCGAAAGCCTTCGAGATATCCAGGGAGACTGCAAGTGCTTCCCCATGTTTCTCGATAGCTTCACTCCAGATGTGGGTGACATACGCTAGAATATGCCCAGTGGACCGGTTTCGGCGAAACCCGTATTGCCGGTCACTGAGGAGGTCATTAGATTCTAGGTACATCAGGAGCCTGTGGTTTAGGACACGTTCCATAGTCTTGCAGAGTATGGACGTGACCGAGATGGGCCTGTAGTTGGCAGGGTCAGCACGACTACCTTTCTTGGGCACAGGTTGCACGTTAGCAAGCTTCCATGATTTCGGTACTTGCCCAGAATGGAGAGAGAGCCTAAACAGGCGCGTCAGTACAGGAGACAACTCAGACGCACAAGCCTTCAATACTAGGGCAGGAATTCCGTCCGGACCACTGGCTTTGTTCACATCCAGATTGCGTAGCACTTTACGAACCTCCATTTGGCGAATATGTATTTCCGGCATCAAAGTCGGACTGCCAGGTGGAGTAGGAGGTATCGCACTACCAGCATCTAGACGAGAAGATTCCGCAAACTGAGATGCAAACAAGTTTGCCTTCTCCATTGCGGTGTGAGCCAGTGCCCCATCAGGTTTCAGCATTGGAGGCAGTGAGGAGCGGCAGAAGTTTGATTCGACCGATTTGACCAAAACGCTGGGACCAAAACGCTTTGCTGCCCGCAGGGTACGAAGCTAGTTTGTTCCCTATTCGACTAATGTGGTCAAAACGAGCCCTCTGAAGAACCCTTTTGCAAGCCTTGGCAGCCCTGTTGAACGCTTTCTTCTTCTGGTGTGTGTCCCTTGCCTTACGCTGTCGAGCAACAACCCAGGCTAGGTAGGCCTCATGTTTAAATGCTTCAGCACTTCTACATTGATAACCAAACCATGGGCGAGCTTTGCTGGATAATGGAACGTCAGAGTATGGAATGAAATATTCCATAGCCGTACGTATTGCATCAGTCACAGCATCCGCGCAGGCTGACGGATCACCAGAAGAGAAGCACAGTGACTGCCATGGGTAAGATGCGAGGAAAGAGCGCATCTCGTCCCAGTCTGCTGACTTGTATCGCCATAGCCGCCGGCTGCCTCTGGGGCTGAGATCGGGCGGATGGTAAACGGATACCGATTTCACCAGACAGTGATCGGAGCTGCCTAACGGCGAAGATACCGCCACGGAGTATCGGTCTGGATCAGTTGTCAGCAGAAGGTCTAAGCAATAGGGAGTATGCGACTCAACATCTGGTACCCTTGTGGCCTCTTGGACCAGCTGGGTTAGGTCTAACGATAAAGCAAGTTTTCTCGTTTCCAGCCCAGCGTGGTCAGTGTCCCGGTATGGGTACATCCAATCCTTATGGTGGCCGTTGAAATCCCCAGTAACACTAATTGGGCAGATGGGTACTTCTGCTGAGCCGCGTCCGCTGCCTCACTCAAACAATCAGTGAGCCGAGTCGTCTCCTGATCTCCACTGTGCGATCGATAGACACATGCATAGACAATTTTGTCAATGCCTGTGTCCATCAGCACCCATAAAACAGAGAATCTGGTGTCCTCAAGATTACGGAGACGCCGACAGCAGATATCGTCACGGGCGTACAGGCACACTCCAGCACGAGGCTGGAAGTTGTGCTCAAGGTGTACCCTGGATAGGTTAGGTACGCCACGTCCGACGGACATCTTATCTGCGTCTCCGTAAGAAATAAGAGCGACGGCTGCTCAGTCTCGAGGTGATGGTGGACTGGTGTGATATTGGAGTGCAGGCCTCGAATGTTAGTGAGGTGCACTTTGAGAGACAAGGAGTGCAGCCGCTGTTTAACTCTGTTCCTATTTCTTGTATTTTCATTATGTTTTTAAGAGAGTGAGTTTCGGTGGAAAACGGAAGTAGAACGAGGCCGCACACTGCCAACCAACGGCCACAACACACAAGACAAATACACCAATGGGAAACTAGTCTGGAGACTGCGGGGACGCCCGAGCCCCCCCGGGGATGTCTATCTGGCCTTG
This sequence comes from Ectropis grisescens, assembly GCA_017562165.1. Classification (NCBI taxonomy): domain Eukaryota; kingdom Metazoa; phylum Arthropoda; class Insecta; order Lepidoptera; family Geometridae; genus Ectropis; species Ectropis grisescens. Next base: position 43,336 of record JADLOZ010000523.1, read on the forward strand.
TCATCCGGTCGCCAACCGGCAGGATAGCACATCCCGGATTTTTCGCTAGATGGCGGGCAGCCTTTCATGAGTGGCTAGCTCACTACTTGGGCCCCAACTATCTGCGGTCGGTCGCGGCAACCGTGCCTCGGATCCCGCTACCCTCCATGACTAGCTTCCCGATGTAATGTTTCGATGTGTGACAATCTGGTCTTGCAAGTATGCAGCAACTGTTCGGACCCGTTTTCCCTAATGGCGTCACCAGACTACATGCCGGAACACGGCTAGGCCGCTTGGCGGCACGACTCAATCTGGCGGGTGGTCACCAGCCACGGCCGAAGCCTACCACCGGTATTTTGTCACCTGATTTGCACCACCCAGGGACCACGTGTGGGGGTTTCTGTATACAGGTGCTTCCCCACGGACGAAGGTGACACGGTCCCCAAAATGATGGCTGCCTGATGGTAAGCAACAAGCCTGTCCAAAAGTGCGCTCGTCACCCAGAGGTATAAGATAATGTATATCTATGTCGTGTACTCTTCAAAGAAGCCCTACTACTACAAGAAAAAAAGATAGAATCCTATCCATTACTACTAAATTACTTATATTTTGGCATTTCAATTCAATTCACACCATTTATGTGTCTACAAACTGAATAAACCACTTGTAAAACGGAGCCACTAGCGGTATTTAAAACAATTCCGAAAGTGTTCTGTTACAAAATTAGTTTCACCACATGACCAGACCTGTAAATAAGTTTGTCTTAGTGTAAATGTGGTGACGTTATCGCACACACCCTTATCAGGTGGAAGGAACCTGACAGTGACACTTCGATAAAGGAGGTTCCGTTTTTGGAAAACAAACTAATAACAACAGTTGACGATTCAGATAAACTAAATGTTGGGGAAAAGTCTGCCTGGGGAAGTACCACACCTTTGCCAGTAATTCTACCCCCAAGCAGTATTGTGCAAACATTACCGTGTTCCGGTTTGAAGAGCAATGTTTCCAGAGAAATTACAGGGCTTAGAGATATAACATCTTAAATTTCTGGGTGACGAGCGCAGCGCAGTGCTAGGTAATGATTTGGACTCTTCATGTCCCTATAGCTGCGTGTCACTGTGATGTTAAGTGTCAGGCATATTGCTTACCATCAGGCACATGTACTGCTCGTCTCGTCACTCTATTATTTAAAAATAAATCGATGTTTGTATTATTTTGTAGAGAAAATACGATAGTGTCTCGTTTAATTGACTGCAGATGATGTGGAGTGATTCTGATCTTT
>JADLOZ010000386.1:0-42321 GCA_017562165.1 Ectropis grisescens
TGATAATGTATTGTGTATAATTTTATATTTTTGTAATAAACAAGAGTAAATGATATTTATTCTTCTTATTTGAGACTTTTTTTATACCAAGAAATTAAGTAGAAATAATTGCCTATCCCGTAGTAGTATTAACCCCTGACGTTTGACAATTTGACATTTACCTATCTGGAGTACCTATTTGCGATTTTTATTCGAAAGCTGGTATAATCAGGATGGTCCTGAGCTAATTTGTATATAAATAAATAATAAATAAATATTGGTGGACATTTCACACACGACACTATCTGACCCCAAACTAAGCAAAGCTTATACTATGGAAGCCAGATAGCTGATATAATACTTATATATTTTTAAATACATACTTATTATACATAGAAAACACCCAGGCACACTACAAATATTTGAATTCATCACACAAACATTTGCACTGGGTGGGGATCGAACCCACGACCCACGGCTTCGCAGGCAGACCTACTATCAACTAAGTCACTCGGCCAGCCTATAATTATGCATCATTTTATCCCTTTTCTTAGGTGTTAAGTACAGAGGTAGTTTAACTAACGGAGCTGATGATACCAAGTAGATACCTACGCATTATAATGTATTTGCTGTGTATCATGCTATGTTATTATTGACAAGGATGCCTAACAATATGAATTTTCTAGCCGGCTCCGACAAAATTGAACTAAAACAAATACGTAAATCGATCACGTCAGGTTTCAAAGAAAATATTAAAATAGATAGATACCTACTCTTTATAAACACACAAAAAAAGGATACATAGCAAAAATAAACTAAACATAGTAAATAAACACATTACCACTCCTTAGCGTCGCGCAGTCGGGTAATTAGTGCGTCAGTGGGCGGCCTTATCACTAAAAGCGATCTCTTCCAGGCAACTTTACGATGGAAAACAATATGTGGGCAAGTCAAAAATTTAAAAGCAAATAAGAAGTACGAAAAAAATACTTATAGTAATAAAAATAAATAATGGAAAGAAAAACACATTTATAACAAAAATAGAACAACTTTATACAATAATACTAATAATTAAATATTAAAGTATCATAAACTAATAAATGCTATTAAAATAGGTTCCTTCTAAGGATTGCGATACCACATACCACAAACAGATACATAGGCCATTGAACTTGTAACACATTTCTTACGTAGACGGTTATGTGTTTCGTTTCACGGCCGCAATTCTAATAGGTAGAACACACACAAATAGGCCACTATATGTTCCCACAGCTGGGGCTCGGGGCCTTCTCTCGCAATGAGAGAGTCAAGGCCGTAATCGCCCACGCTGGCCCAGTGCGACTTGGTAGATGAAACATGACCACGAAAGTTTTCAGGTACATGTCGGTTACCTTACTATGTTTTCCATCACCGTTTTAAGTTAACGGCATAACCCACATGCGAATGCTGCTAATTCAAGTGCACAGCTTCAAAAAGACAGTAGTGCGCGTGGGGTTTGAACCCGGGTGCTCCGGATCGGCAGCCGCCTATCTCCCAATCCCAACTACCTACTTAGACCAACCGTAACAGAGACTGTCTAATCGTTTTCTATACTTTTGTTAGCTCCATGTGGTTGATAGAACTGGCTACGTACCTATAGGTATACGTACTTACTTGAGCCACAATTTGACACACTTTTTTCCGTTTACATTTACGGTGTTAAGTCCCAAGTTTATATTTGTAATTAGATGTGTACATATGTTTTCATGTATCTCTATAACGGAATTAAATGAAATTAAATATGTAGGTACCTAATAAGTATCTACATTACCACGATCAACTTTTTACCCCGTGTATTATATAATATATTTATATATAATATATTTTATTATTGGTAACCCACGGGTTAACTACACTTCGTGACGAAACTAGTTTTACAGTTTAGCTATGATTGGGACACAAATTGTGATTTGTGTCCCAATCATAGCTCCCATCATAAAACAGTGAATTGCCGATTTCACACATTTCAGTAGTGGTAGTACTACACCTTTGCCAGTTATTCTACCACCAAGCAGTAACGTGCAAACATTACTGTTCCGGTTTGAAGGGCAAAATTTCCAGAGAAATTACAGGGCTTAGTGATGTAACATCTTAGATCTCTGGGTGACGAGCACAGTGCAGTGCAAGGCAAATGATTTAGACTCTTCATGTTCCAATAGCTGCGTGTCATTGTGATGTTATGTGACACCCATGTTGCTTACCATCAGGCAAATGTCCTGCTCGTCTCGTTGTAACGGGCCAGGCATGACCTCGTTAGCAGGAGTAGTGGAATAGCGGGATAACATCAGACAGGGACTGTCCTTTAAGGAATACTGATAATAAATAACTACTTTAATTTAAGAATAAATAAATATTTTATTATAATGTGAAATTAATGATAATGTTTTTCCTCAGGAGATAGTAATATAAATGTTACATTAGCACGAAGACTTGTCTGGGGCCAGTGGCTGGCTAAGTATCCGGAGACTCTTGAGAGGTCCAGAGTGTGGCTTCGCCCAGGGTGGTTCGGGCTGGAGGTTACTTTGTATGCTAGGGACGTCGATATTTCTTGGATTATGAAACTTAGGCGGCGTATTTACATTTCACAAACATCAGGAATTTGGTCACATGAGATCTTCCTTGCGAGTTGATAATCACTGATCACCACACTATATGAATGTCTGAAATGCAGGAAATAATTCACTTTTCACAAATTGGAGACTTTCATATTCGATTTGATATCTGGGAAAGAAAACGAAACAACTTTGATTTGTTTACATGAAAATAGCGCGAATTTGAATGACAGATAACGGCAGAATGAAATTGCCAAGCTTGAAAAAAAAGGAGAAGAAATAAAATTAAATAGAATGAATAGAATGATACTACACAAATCTTGAATATAATGAGTTAATTAGCGAAATTTGGAGTAAAATTAATTACCTTAATTAATGTATTATAAGCTTTACTCTAGTACAATATGATTTTTGTAAAAGATCCTTCCAGTATGAGAAACAGTTAGAAATGATGAGATGACGTCACGAGTCACGGCGGCTTGCTAGCTGGAAAGGGACGGAGATATACTGAGAGCATGAGTGCGAGGGAGAAAGAGAATAACCAGTTCAGAACATTCGCTGAATACGCTAAGATCGCTGGAATCGCTGAAATCGAGATATTCTTTGAACACCCTGAACTCCTTGGAGTCGGCGAGGACGCAGTGATCGCTGAATACGTTTCCTGGGGGTATATAAGGGATCACGCGCGGTAGAGATGTTTTTTTCGACGTTTTCACCTAGAACGGACTGGTTGGCTTTTTGATTTTGTGACTTAGTAGGGCAGTTTATTAAATTAAACATAACTTCTGTAAATGTATTGCCTATTATAGTAAATTTAAGTGATTAAATGTAAAATCCAAGTAATGTCATAACTATTTGGAGATGCAGTCTTCGGTGAGTTGCATAATTAATACTTTGTGTCTACTTTGCTTGACTAGGAATATCTTGATAAATTTGTAATTAATATCTCCACATTTGACTGATGTAAAACGGTGAAACTTAAATTTTACTTTGTAGCGCAAATTGATGTTGAGTTTGGTATCTTATATTTCAACATATGCCTGATGTAAAATTTCTATACTTACCTAATATAACATAACTGCCATACCTAATATAACAGCGTAACGCTAACTGGTGTTAGAACTTTTGTTGAATTTGTATCTTATATTTCCACATTTACCTGATGTTGAGCGCCTAATATAACATAACAGCATATGCCTGATATAACAGCGTAACGCCAACTACTGATAGAGATTTAGCTTAATATCACATAACCGCATATACCTAATATAACAGCGTAGCGCCAACTACTGATAGAGATTTAACTTATTATAATATAACAGCATATACCTGATATAGCTGCATAACGCCAACTATTGTTCGAGTTTTATCGTTTAATGAGAGTACGCAAATAACTTCAAAGTGTACTATCTAATATGTTATTCTTCACTGATGGAAAGATGAGATGTGGAATTATTTATCTAGCGTAACGCTAACTCATGTATGAATCTTTTACCAATGTGTACAGTATGTTTTATTTTCATATAGCTCTGTGTATTTTAAATGTGTGTAAATTGTCCACTGTGTTTCATGATTTCATTACAGCTTTTAACTTGACATTTTATTCTCTAAAGTATAATATAATATACTTTTGAATTGTATATCTGATGAGAAGTTATATTACGATAGGAAATGTTTGAAATTATATCGTGTAGATATTACATGATACATTATGATGTTAAACGTCGATGATAATACCTACTATATTGCCTGATTGCGTGTTACCTGATTCTCATGTAATTTTACTCTAGATTCCTATTGATGAATATGTTGATCAATAGTATGTATTTTATGATTCCAATGACTATCTGAAGGATAGTAAGTTAATACAAATGTTGTTTAACTATGGTCACGAGATCTTTAGTATAAGTTGTATACTATAAGCTGAAGGAGATTGTTATGTCATAATCAGCTTAATACCAATTCTTACTAATAAAAAGACAGAATTGAGATTTTTCCATTGGGTAACTCTTTTGGGTTTATAATAACAATCAGACTTTTATCTCCAAGATAGAGAGATTTCTGTTCTGTAAGATTTGGGGAGGCCGGACCAAGCAGAGCCGTGTCCGTTAGTAAATCCTTAGCTGAAATGGAGGATGATGCTGACATAAAGGTATTCTTCTGAAACTTACAGTACAATTACAAATTTTAACATTATTGATTTTATCTTAAACCCTAAAGGTTATCACTAAAATTATACTTGTAAGTGTTTAAAGAATTGGAGTTGAGTTGTACTCTTGATTTGTATAATTGTGTATAGTTATGTATATTTATGTATAAGATGGCGGTCAGTTTTCTTGCCCGTTCTTTCTGACTGTCTAGGGCTTGTGAATGGGTGTAGAGTCATTGAAATCAGAAGTGAGCACTCTCTCGAGGTCCTTCTTTAAACTAATATAGTCAAAAAAATAAATGACTTTAAATCACATATATTCTTTTCTTCACTATCATAAAAACACAGATAGGCAAAAGTTCTATTTAACAGCCAATTACATTCAGAACTATGTTCATAATCTCCTTTAGACAGAAACAACACTGAATGTAGAGAATTATATTTCATAATTTTATAAGCTGTTAGATATAACTATTATTCTGATCCTAATAGAACTGAAGAACTTATAAATTATAACTAATATTCATGCAAGTTACTTTTCAAGTATATTTAATAAACTTCAAAATTAATTTATATAGGAAATTACTTTTCTCAAAGTTAGGTGATAATTTCCTTACACTGGCAATTAGACATTCAATATTTAGACAGAGAAAGAACTAAAAGGATTAAATTTTAATTTAACACCACCTATATTATTACTTCTGAACTAACTTGATTTTACTAATGTTTAAATCCATAACTTATATGCTTTAATTTGGTTAGGAAACTTATCAATAGATGGGGTTGATTTGGTAAATAGACTAACAATAACCTAAATACTTCTCTAAATAAACTGGTGAAAGGTTTTATAATAAATTGCAACTTTAAGGACATTCAGAATAATGCCTGATGTTTATTGTAAAGCTTTTAGGAGACTTAGCAGTGTAGAATTTAAGATCTAGCTAATATGGAATTACTTCTGTTAGGAAAATGACGTTGAGAGTTAGGATTTAGATTTACTGAGGATTGACAGAAACTTGTCTGGGTTACCTTCAAACACAACGTAGAGTCCTATTCTGTTAGACGATCACATGGCCGATTCAATCTTTGACAATTCTAATAACTATTACTTACAATAACTCAGATCTTCTACAACCTTTTACAATTTAATTTTATCATACATTACACAATACTTCATAGTATCTTTTAGGCTTCGGATGTTTGTTTGTTTGTTCATTATTCATATTCACCGGGATGGCTTGAGATATATTTTTTAAATTTTAAATTAGAGAGAGGGGGGGGGGGTACAAAATTGATGAGCCGTGACCAGGATGGAAAATATTTATATAAATCTTGAGTCACTCTGTAGGTGTTTACAAAATTAGTGTGCGAGTGACCAGGATTACAAGAACTTTTATTTTAAAGTTAACATTCGTCATTTTAAATACTTAGGTAGTCTTGAATTCAGAATTCAAGACAAATTGTTGTTCGTGAAAATGGATGAGGAAAGTTTCTGTCAATTCGATTTCATTAGGTCTAGCATTATATTATTTTGTAGTAGGGTCTTATTTACTGTACTTATCTATAAATTTTATAACTTGAAAACATTGGGGGTTGAAAATTAAATGTAAATAATAACAGCCCCATCACAAATAGATTTATTGTAAAACTATAGTAGTAATATTTTATTACAATTGGTATCTAAAAAAATATAAAATCTTAAAACACTGGGGTTGTATAGATTGGTATCTGCTAAGACACATAAATTCAAAATTAACAAACATAAATCAATAGCTAATTACTTAACTTTTATTCTGAAATTCGGTAAATTTACAAACAAACTGTACTTTTCAAAATTGTATAAACTCTTTAGTGAGGACACTTTGCTATAAAATCTTAACATCTAATTTTAGTAAATTAGTTCGACAGTCACTTAATTTTCCTTAATAATTGATAAATTCCACATTCAGAAAAAAAAAAACACACAAACATACTTTCACATAACTTTCTATAAGAAATAAAATACTTCCTATATTACATATAAACATAATTATAATTACATTTAATTAGTAAATGATTCCTTTAACAGATAGTTGAATTTACATAATACATATTGAGCATGACACAACTAACATTTGATTCTAGATTTGTAGTAGAAAGTAGAGAGACAGGATTCAGAACACATGGTAAAGGTAAATACAGAAGACGAATTCATTACATTCAATACTACTGAGCTAGACATCTGTCAGGGTAGAACGTAATAATATTTTTATGCTTGTAATTTATCTGGTGACATTACCCTTTAGATATAACATTGCTTACACTCTTCAGATACCATACAGCAAATTTTACATTACTAACTAAACAGCTTTGCTTGTTACATAACATGGATTTCAATTATAATAATTGATCTGCGCAATTTTAACAGCCTGGTAAATTATACATACAAAAATTAAAATAATATTACTAGCTTCAACGAAACTCCAAAAACTTAAAAAAAAAAAAAAAAATAACAAGTTACTAGAAACTTTCTAATACAAAATAAACTTAGTTTAAAATAGTTAGATTTCCTTGAATATTACTTGAAACTTGCTTCACAACAACATTCAGTTAATATAATAATCCTTGAGTTTGATTTTGGTCATTAAGTAACTAAATATTATAGGTTGTACAGGAAAATATTTGCTTATAATCTACAAAATTAGGTTTGCTTATTTCTAAATTACGGTTTTTTTTGTTGCTTTGACTCTTCTAGTTCATGGAAATGCACCGAGTAGTTGTGGTTTTGTCTTTTCCTTGGTCAGATTGTAGAACTGAAAATCATAATAATATGATATAAGTACAATGATCTAAAATTGGGGAAATGTTCCTACTATCTATGATAATGAGGGAAAGTAATGTGAGGAGACCTAAAGAGATATGAACTTGTAAGAACTCCATAAATTATTTTGCTAATTAGGAAATTTTTTTACTACACCAATCGATGAAACCTAGAATCAATGTTTTTAAAATCAATAGTTTAGTACATTATCTTTTTTTAACTGGATAAATCTTTCTTAATAGTGCTAAATATTATTTATTTTTCTAAATTATAGGTCTTGCTTAGATTTTCTAAAAAAACAAGTGCATTTTGAAAATCTTGAATTACTACATATTACTCAATACAATTTTTCAAAAATATAGTGGCATCAACATTCAGTATACAAAATGTAGAATATATTTAAATACAGAATTTTATAGTTTTGATTGATGTTATGCAATGTAACTTATTGTAGGAACCAAATAAAACTTAATACATATAAGTTACTTGTCACATTGTTTGTCTGTGGTAGACAACTTAATAGATTTTAATTTGGATATATTTATAGGATTGCTTATATTTCTGTTAGTAATCATTATATATTATGCCAAGATCAGAGAGGAGTCACAATGGACAACTAGTTATACCTACATATGATATGTAAACAAACTGTTATTACAATTATGAGGGTTGATATGTATTTTATATATGTAATAGTGAACATACACTTGTCATACATGGGAAGGTATCTAATAGGATAGAGCAGACAAAGTTAACTCACACTCTGGATTACTTCAAACTGAACTAGCCACTGACATATTTATATAAACATAAATACACACTACAATACATGCATGTTTACCTTACATTTAGTATACAGGTATATATTTATATAGGTATATTTAGTTTAAACTCTCTGTTTTACATTTGACCTTGCTTTATAACTTTAGATAAACAATTAGTACTTACTTGGAATTCCGTTTGCTATGAGGATATGCAATACGATAGCATTCATAATCTATTAGCGGTTTCCTCGACTTTGCTCCTAGTACTTATGGATTACGTTCATATCCAGCGGTGGAAGAATTTTGAAATCGGTTGTTCAGTTCAGACAGTACAGTGGTTCGAACGAAAAGTTAGCGCGTTCAAACAAAGTTTTCGGTTTATAATAATAGCATAGTTTTCAATTTCCTTCTTTGTTGTTTTCATGATGTCCTGAAATATCAATTAGGTTTACATGTAGTAACAATTCACAAAACTTTATGTAAACACGTTACTGCAATACGTTAAACACAATTGCATTTATCAATGTTCAATGACGTTTGATAAGGGAGTATTACCTTTTAGTTAATTTACAATCACGTATGCTATATTTTAGATTCGTAAATTCGTAGCACTTAGGTTATTCTTGAACTTTTATTTTGAGCAATTCAAATTTAAATTTCAAATTAGATTAATCGGTATTTGGACTTGGTTTCTTTGCGCGGCATAATTGACTTTGACAGTTCGACTAAAAGCAAATTGAGACAACACGATTCTCGCTATATATCGTCGTTGATATTGCAAAATGTTCTATGTCAAATTTCTAAGATTTTTTATTTATTTCTAAATCGCATCCTAAATTAAAATATGAACGCACCCGTAAAACGTTCTATGTCAACAGCCAATCAGAACGCTTTATTCTACACTGATGCAATACGTCACGTGACAACTTTAACACAAAACTCATATTTCAATTGGTTCTATGTCAACTTTTGAACGACAACGAATTTTTTAGCTAGTGTTTTTTTAGATTTTCGTTTGTTTCAACAAAAGATAAATGGTAAGTTTCTTGTAAAATTACTTAATTCGTTGTACTAAAGCAGATTATGAAATAAGCTTTACTATACTTTTGTTAATTACTTGTTTTTTTTGCTGCCATATAAAGTAACCGATGGTATCGGTGCATGCGACAAATATCCGTTGATTCTTGCTTGTATAAGTTATTTTGATAAATTATTGTGATGCAGGCTTTGGTGGAGCTATTTTTCGGTACTGAATAACTATTTTTATTTTAGATATTTATACAAAATGGTTTATGTCATTACTCTGGTTCAAATTATGTGACATAGATCGTATTGCACTGTATTATATGTATTATTTTGCATGGGTGGTTAAGGGCTTGCATCCGCTCTTTACAGGTACAATATGAGGAGATTTTCGAGAGGAAACATGTTAGTAGAATTAGCAACTTCTACAAAGTCACCTGAGGAAGCAGTTCTTCTTGACGAAGCAACAGGAAAGTTTAGGCCATCTTTTCCTCATTCTCCGTCTAAATCTAGCAAATCTAGTGATGACGAGACTTATTGCGGGTTTTCGGATATGGAATCAATAGATCCTTCAGAACCTGAGTTTGTGGGTTGGTCTGAAAATTCTTCTAGCAGTTCATCAGATGTTGAAGAATTTTAGATGAACGATATGGAAAACTAACCCGCAAGCGAAAGGAGAACGGACGTAAGAATAAACGTAAAAGTAAGGGCCAAGCTGATAAATCTTTGTGGAAAAGGACAAAAAACTCTGCAGCCAGACTCAAAGGAGAGGAATATACTGGTTTCGAAAAGAATGAAGAGGGTAAATACCAACAAACTGTTTCACGTCCCGCAAAGATTCTAAAAAATGGTTGTGGTGGTCATACTTCGCTAAAACGCGGGGGTCCTCGGCAACAGTTTGAGTGCAACAAATTATCAGATAGTGACCGGGAGTCCATTTTAAAAGAGTTTTGGAAAATGAGATCCTGGGAGGCACGTAAAGTTCACGTTCGAAGCCTAGTTGATATCGGAGTTCCCCAGCATCGTCGTAACTCTTCGATAAATGATGTAAGTCGGAAAGAAACAGCTTTTAAATATTTTTTGATGTAGCGTTCTGAAAATGCTGCAAGAAAAGTACATGTTTGTAAAGTCATGTTTATGAAAACGTTGGCTATCGGACAGCGGCAGTTGCGAGACTGGCTTACACAAAAGTCTGTGAATACTAATGATCCGGAGCTGAACTCAAGTGTTACACCTGCACAAAATAACGTTTCAGAAGAAAATAACAGCATTGTGGAATTCTTTGAGAAATTGCCTAAAGTCGAATCACATTATTGTCGAAAATCAACTACAAAAAAATATTTGGAACCTATTTGGAACAGCATTACAGGAGATTTGTATACGGAATACTTGCAGTTCTATACCACAAACAACAAGAAAAAATTTGGCCCTGCTTCCTTTTCACGAAAATTTCACGAATTGAACTTATCTATTTTCAAACCCCGGAAAGACCAATGCAATAAATGCATTTCATATAAAACGGCAATATTGAACCATGTGAATATGCTACCCATTTGGAAAAAAAAGAAAGTGCGAGAGCTGAAAAATCAGTTGATAAAGAAAACTCTGGACCTGACGTTATTGTGTACACTATGGACGTGCAAGCTGTGCTGTTGTGTCCTAAAATGCAAGCATCAGCCACTTACTATAAAACAAAACTAAAAGTTCACAATTACACACATTACAACTTAAAAACGAAGGAAGTATTTTGTTACTTATGGCATGAGGGCAATGGTGGTTTGGATAGTAATGTGTTTGCGTCTATATTGACCAAACATCTAATGTCTGAGCTACAAAATCAAAAGCCACAAAAATCATTTTATGGAGTGATGGCTGTTGTTATAAAAATAGATCTGTGAAACTGGCCAATGCATTGTTGGAACTGGCTGTAGAACAAAATGTAATAATTGAACAAAAGTATCTGGAAGTTGGCCACACTCAGATGGAGGTAGACTCTATCCACAGTGCCATAGAAAGAAAACTGCCTCCTTACAGAGAAATATATATTCCGGCGATTATATTAATATTATGAAGAGTGCACGAAAAGATCCTTACAATGTAATCTTTCTAGGCTATGATGACTTTACGAAATTTGAGGGGGGCAGGTATTCGAGTATCAGACTAGGAAATACCAAAGGAGATCCAATCGTAACCGACATTTGCGCCTTGCAGTATTTACCTGAAGGTAAAATAAAATTTAAGCTGAAATTTAATGATGAGTTCGAATATTTACCGAGAAGACAATCAAACAAAAAAGATGCAATATTGAAAAATCTGCTCTGTACACATCGCCCTTGTCTATAGACCTGGCAAAATTCATTCATTTGCAAGAAATGAAACCATTAATACCTAAGGATTATCACGCATTCTACGACTTGCTCGAACACAATTGTTCCTCAACCTCATCTTCTGGCTGCACACATATCCAAAAAAATTAAAATAGGTTAAAAAGAAAGAGAGAGGCGTTAAGTTTAATTATTATGGTTTTAGGTATCATTTTTCAGGAATATAATAATAAAAGATTCTTTACTCTCGCTTGTTTTACTTGTGTAGTGTAATATTTTGAAGGTAGCCGAAAGATAGAAGTGTAAAAAGGAATATTCCATAATTATATTAAATATTATTCTTCTAATCCACTTTGAAAGTACCTGAAACTGAATAATTTCTGAGAAGCAATACAAACTATGTCATCCTGTGATTATGAATATTAATCGAAATATTTATTACAATACGTTCAATGTCACGGTATTTCACTATGTATATACAATTATTGTTATTTTAAATATTATTTCATGTAACACATTTATTTTTTAATTATAATGAAAGGCTGATAATTACAATCGCTTTAATTACGTCAAAAAAACGTTATTTGTGTCTCCTGTAAAGTACGTCAAAGTTGACATAGAACATATTGCAATATCAACGACGATATTTTTTTTTGATTACTCAAATAATATTATTAACGTTATTTGAAAACTATTTTCAACAAAACGATTTAACGTAATTATGATAAATTGCATGAAATTCATTATTTAAAAGGCTCAAAATCTATAAAAGATTGGGGGTTGATTAGTTTTAGCTCATTAGTATATTTGAATTTTGAATTCTAAAAATCGATATAATAAATACACAAATAATGTAGATTAATTGACATTGTATCCAAGTTAGTTAATGTCCATAAGCAAATCGGAACGCGAATAAAAAACTAATAAACAAACTTATTAAATTCAGACTACCATTTACTAAAAACTTACAGTGTTAGTTATTATTTCCGGGAAAAATAATGATTGGTTAGTTTTATTATCACCATAATATTACGAAAAAAAAATCTATTTGAATGTTATTAAATGTATGATGACATTAGGTTGATGAAAGCGACATCTTACAGGTAGTAGGAACTATTATCGGGAAAGTTTGTTCAAAATGGATCCGGTCATATGAGTTTGGGGGCTGCCAAGTTGGGAAAAATAAATCACCCTAAAAATAAATAGACGTGTTTAATATTTCATAATTGAAAATGGTATTCTTTGAGTTCTATGGATCATAATAATAGATGTAGTGTGTTATGATAGTCCGTTGTAATATGATTTATAATAATTTAATTTTTTTAATTCTTCTTTTCAGCTTAAGATATATTATTATTTTAAAAGTGTTTAATAGCAAATCTTAAGGTTTCAGATATTTGAAATATAGGTATGGCTAAAGGAATAAAACCCTGGTGAGAAGGATTGGATACGAGAAACTAGATATGGTTGGAGTTATCTAAATCAAGCAGAAAACATTTGTGTCCAAAACAGGAAATAATTAATTCTATATTTACATAACTTTACTAACTTTGGTTTTGCATTTGAACTTTTACATTTTAGATATTCGGAATAATCACTTTTATCTTATAGATGATGGTGGTTTTACATTTCATATTTTATATTAACTTAATAATTTAGAACAATCACATTTATCTTGAAGTTTTTTTAAAATATTGGTTGTTGGTGTTTCTTAAAGGATAAGGATTTGTGTTAAAAAAAGAGAGAGATACATTTTATTTGACTGACTACTTGTAAAATTTTAAAAGAATTTAAAACGACATTTTATTTTGATTACTGGTACCCGTAACAGTAAACAAAGGGTTTCAACAGGAAACAATCATATATAAAATTGCAATAAAAGGTATTCATTTGCCACATTTATTAAATTGGAGGTAATGGGATGTTCAGTATATTAGAATACAGAAATTTAGTGGGGGACGCGAAATTTCAACACAGTCTCATATTCTTGAGATAGTGTAGACATTTTGGTTCAGCGTGAAAATATGGTAGATGGGGGTTGGGGTGGAATGCCTGAGATAGAAAGTTTTGGCGATTACTAATTTTTACTTGATTACTGACAAAATCAAATTGGACTATTTTATGACTTGTAAGCAAGGGGATCAGATTGTTTACACATTTGGTTTATGAGACAATTTGTCAAGATTTAAGGGCGGTAACTACACTTTTCAAAGAGAGTTCGAGGATGGAGTTTGGTGCTAGGTTAGGCCAGATGGCAGTCACTGCAGTCTGCAGTTTCCTGAATTTGAAACTTACATGCAGCTGATACTATTACGCACACTTTACATGTTCCAACTTTGGACTATTGGATTGGAGTCTTAAAGTCTTGGTAGGGAAAGCAGTTATTAAGAATCTTTTTAGCTGTTCGCAAGAGTTACTTTGGTTATCCGCGACAATGGATTGGTGGATTCTAATGTAAACAAGAGTTTTACGTGGAAGCTGCTGATTTATATCACTAGGATAAAGAGGCCTAACAACCCTTTTTTTGTAGAGTGGAGAAGTCAAGTAACGACGAGGTTAAAATGTTTTATAGCTGCTTACCATCAAACCACGAGTTTGGGATGACATGACAATAGTTCTTGGGTGGTTTAAAAACACAATCATATTGTTGTAGGGATACACTTTCACTATTTACACATAATTCTGTTGCTGTTACTTGAATTTTGACAAATCTATTCGCTTTATTAGATTATGTTTTTGTGCAATAATTGTCCTTTGTTAGATTATTTTTCTTGGGAAAAATTACTCCGTGTAAATTTTAAAATCTACGTAATTTTTTGGGGGTTGACTGTAACGGGCCAGGCATGACCTCGTTAGCAGGAGTAGTGGAATAGCGGGATAACATCAGACAGGGACTGTCCTTTAAGGAATACTGATAATAAATAACTACTTTAATTTAAGAATAAATAAATATTTTATTATAATGTGAAATTAATGATAATGTTTTCCTCAGGAGATAGTAATATAAATGTTACATTAGCACGAAGACTTGTCTGGGGCCAGTGGCTGGCTAAGTATCCGGAGACTCTTGAGAGGTCCAGAGTGTGGCTTCGCCCAGGGTGGTTCGGGCTGGAGGTTACTTTGTATGCTAGGGACGTCGATATTTCTTGGATTATGAAACTTAGGCGGCGTATTTACATTTCACAAACATCAGGAATTTGGTCACATGAGATCTTCCTTGCGAGTTGATAATCACTGATCACCACACTATATGAATGTCTGAAATGCAGGAAATAATTCACTTTTCACAAATTGGAGACTTCTCATATTCGATTTGATATCTGGGAAAGAAAACGAAACAACTTTGATTTGTTTACATGAAAATAGCGCGAATTTGAATGACAGATAACGGCAGAATGAAATTGCCAAGCTTGAAAAAAAAAAAGGAGAAGAAATAAAATTAAATAGAATGAATAGAATGATACTACACAAATCTTGAATATAATGAGTTAATTAGCGAAATTTGGAGTAAAATTAATTACCTTAATTAATGTATTATAAGCTTTACTCTAGTACAATATGATTTTTGTAAAAGATCCTTCCAGTATGAGAAACAGTTAGAAATGATGAGATGACGTCACGAGTCACGGCGGCTTGCTAGCTGGAAAGGGACGGAGATATACTGAGAGAGCATGAGTGCGAGGGAGAAAGAGAATAACCAGTTCAGAACATTCGCTGAATACGCTAAGATCGCTGGAATCGCCGAAATCGAGATATTCTTTGAACACCCTGAACTCCTTGGAGTCGGCGAGGACGCAGTGATCGCTGAATACGTTTCCTGGGGGTATATAAGGGATCACGCGCGGTAGAGATGTTTTTTCGACGTTTTCACCTAGAACGGACTGGTTGGCTTTTTGATTTTGTGACTTAGTAGGGCAGTTTATTAAATTAAACATAACTTCTGTAAATGTATTGCCTATTATAGTAAATTTAAGTGATTAAATGTAAAATCCAAGTAATGTCATAACTATTTGGAGATGCAGTCTTCGGTGAGTTGCATAATTAATACTTTGTGTCTACTTTGCTTGACTAGGAATATCTTGATAAATTTGTAATTAATATCTCCACATTTGACTGATGTAAAACGGTGAAACTTAAATTTTACTTTGTAGCGCAAATTGATGTTGAGTTTGGTATCTTATATTTCAACATATGCCTGATGTAAAATTTCTATACTTACCTAATATAACATAACTGCCATACCTAATATAACAGCGTAACGCTAACTGGTGTTAGAACTTTTGTTGAATTTGTATCTTATATTTCCACATTTACCTGATGTTGAGCGCCTAATATAACATAACAGCATATGCCTGATATAACAGCGTAACGCCAACTACTGATAGAGATTTAGCTTAATATCACATAACCGCATATACCTAATATAACAGCGTAGCGCCAACTACTGATAGAGATTTAACTTATTATAATATAACAGCATATACCTGATATAGCTGCATAACGCCAACTATTGTTCGAGTTTTATCGTTTAATGAGAGTACGCAAATAACTTCAAAGTGTACTATCTAATATGTTATTCTTCACTGATGGAAAGATGAGATGTGGAATTATTTATCTAGCGTAACGCTAACTCATGTATGAATCTTTTACCAATGTGTACAGTATGTTTTATTTTCATATAGCTCTGTGTATTTTAAATGTGTGTAAATTGTCCACTGTGTTTCATGATTTCATTACAGCTTTTAACTTGACATTTTATTCTCTAAAGTATAATATAATATACTTTTGAATTGTATATCTGATGAGAAGTTATATTACGATAGGAAATGTTTGAAATTATATCGTGTAGATATTACATGATACATTATGATGTTAAACGTCGATGATAATACCTACTATATTGCCTGATTGCGTGTTACCTGATTCTCATGTAATTTTACTCTAGATTCCTATTGATGAATATGTTGATCAATAGTATGTATTTTATGATTCCAATGACTATCTGAAGGATAGTAAGTTAATACAAATGTTGTTTAACTATGGTCACGAGATCTTTAGTATAAGTTGTATACTATAAGCTGAAGGAGATTGTTATGTCATAATCAGCTTAATACCAATTCTTACTAATAAAAAGACAGAATTGAGATTTTTCCATTGGGTAACTCTTTTGGGTTTATAATAACAATCAGACTTTTATCTCCAAGATAGAGAGATTTCTGTTCTGTAAGATTTGGGAGGCCGGACCAAGCAGAGCCGTGTCCGTTAGTAAATCCTTAGCTGAAATGGAGGATGATGCTGACATAAAGGTATTCTTCTGAAACTTACAGTACAATTACAAATTTTAACATTATTGATTTTATCTTAAACCCTAAAGGTTATCACTAAAATTATACTTGTAAGTGTTTAAAGAATTGGAGTTGAGTTGTACTCTTGATTTGTATAATTGTGTATAGTTATGTATATTTATGTATAAGATGGCGGTCAGTTTTCTTGCCCGTTCTTTCTGACTGTCTAGGGCTTGTGAATGGGTGTAGAGTCATTGAAATCAGAAGTGAGCACTCTCTCGAGGTCCTTCTTTAAACTAATATAGTCAAAAAAATAAATGACTTTAAATCACATATATTCTTTTCTTCACTATCATAAAAACACAGATAGGCAAAAGTTCTATTTAACAGCCAATTACATTCAGAACTATGTTCATAATCTCCTTTAGACAGAAACAACACTGAATGTAGAGAATTATATTTCATAATTTTATAAGCTGTTAGATATAACTATTATTCTGATCCTAATAGAACTGAAGAACTTATAAATTATAACTAATATTCATGCAAGTTACTTTCTCAAGTATATTTAATAAACTTCAAAATTAATTTATATAGGAAATTACTTTTCTCAAAGTTAGGTGATAATTTCCTTACACTGGCAATATTAGACATTCAATATTTAGACAGAGAAAGAACTAAAAGGATTAAATTTTAATTTAACACCACCTATATTATTACTTCTGAACTAACTTGATTTTACTAATGTTTAAATCCATAACTTATATGCTTTAATTTGGTTAGGAAACTTATCAATAGATGGGGTTGATTTGGTAAATAGACTAACAATAACCTAAATACTTCTCTAAATAAACTGGTGAAAGGTTTTATAATAAATTGCAACTTTAAGGACATTCAGAATAATGCCTGATGTTTATTGTAAAGCTTTTAGGAGACTTAGCAGTGTAGAATTTAAGATCTAGCTAATATGGAATTACTTCTGTTAGGAAAATGACGTTGAGAGTTAGGATTTAGATTTACTGAGGATTGACAGAAACTTGTCTGGGTTACCTTCAAACACAACGTAGAGTCCTATTCTGTTAGACGATCACATGGCCGATTCAATCTTTGACAATTCTAATAACTATTACTTACAATAACTCAGATCTTCTACAACCTTTTACAATTTAATTTTATCATACATTACACAATACTTCATAGTATCTTTAGGCTTCGGATGTTTGTTTGTTTGTTCATTATTCATATTCACCGGGATGGCTTGAGATATATTTTTTAAATTTTAAATTAGAGAGAGGGGGGGTACAAAATTGATGAGCCGTGACCAGGATGGAAAATATTTATATAAATCTTGAGTCACTCTGTAGGTGTTTACAAAATTAGTGTGCGAGTGACCAGGATTACAAGAACTTTTATTTTAAAGTTAACATTCGTCATTTTAAATACTTAGGTAGTCTTGAATTCAGAATTCAAGACAAATTGTTGTTCGTGAAAATGGATGAGGAAAGTTTCTGTCAATTCGATTTCATTAGGTCTAGCATTATATTATTTTGTAGTAGGGTCTTATTTACTGTACTTATCTATAAATTTTATAACTTGAAAACATTGGGGGTTGAAAATTAAATGTAAATAATAACAGCCCCATCACAAATAGATTTATTGTAAAACTATAGTAGTAATATTTTATTACAATTGGTATCTAAAAATATAAAATCTTAAAACACTGGGGGTTGTATAGATTGGTATCTGCTAAGACACATAAATTCAAAAATTAACAAACATAAATCAATAGCTAATTACTTAACTTTTATTCTGAAATTCGGTAAATTTACAAACAAACTGTACTTTTCAAAATTGTATAAACTCTTTAGTGAGGACACTTTGTTATAAAATCTAACATCTAATTTTAGTAAATTAGTTCGACAGTCACTTAATTTTCCTTAATACTTGATAAATTCCACATTCAGAAAAAAAAAAAACACAAACATACTTGGACATAACTTTCTATAAGAAATAAAATACTTCCTATATTACATATAAACATAATTATAATTACATGTAATTAGTAAATGATTCCTTTAACAGATAGTTGAATTTACATAATACATATTGAGCATGACACAACTAACATTTGATTCTAGATTTGTAGTAGAAAGTAGAGAGACAGGGATTCAGAACACATGGTAAAAGGTAAATACAGAAGACGAATTCATTACATTCAATACTACTGAGCTAGACATCTGTCAGGGTAGAACGTAATAATATTTTTATGCTTGTAATTTATCTGGTGACATTACCCTTTAGATATAACATTGCTTACACTCTTCAGATACCATACAGCAAATTTTACATTACTAACTAAACAGCTTTGCTTGTTACATAACATGGATTTCAATTATAATAATTGATCTGCGCAATTTTAACAGCCTGGTAAATTATACATACAAAAATTAAAATAATATTACTAGCTTCAACGAAACTCCAAAAACTTAAAAAAAAAAAAAAAATAACAAGTTACTAGAAACTTTCTAATACAAAATAAACTTAGTTTAAAATAGTTAGATTTCCTTGAATATTACTTGAAACTTGCTTCACAACAACATTCAGTTAATATAATAATCCTTGAGTTTGATTTTGGTCATTAAGTAACTAAATATTATAGGTTGTACAGGAAAATATTTGCTTATAATCTACAAAATTAGGTTTGCTTATTTCTAAATTACGGTTTTTTTTGTTGCTTTGACTCTTCTAGTTCATGGAAATGCACCGAGTAGTTGTGGTTTTGTCTTTTCCTTGGTCAGATTGTAGAACTGAAAATCATAATAATATGATATAAGTACAATGATCTAAAATTGGGGAAATGTTCCTACTATCTATGATAATGAGGAAAGTAATGTGAGGAGACCTAAAGAGATATGAACTTGTAAGAACTCCATAAATTATTTTGCTAATTAGGAAATTTTTTACTACACCAATCGATGAAACCTAGAATCAATGTTTTAAAATCAATAGTTTAGTACATTATCTTTTTTAACTGGATAAATCTTTCTTAATAGTGCTAAATATTATTTATTTTTCTAAATTATAGGTCTTGCTTAGATTTTCTAAAAAAACAAGTGCATTTTGAAAATCTTGAATTACTACATATTACTCAATACAATTTTTCAAAAATATAGTGGCATCAACATTCAGTATACAAAATGTAGAATATATTTAAATACAGAATTTTATAGTTTTGATTGATGTTATGCAATGTAACTTATTGTAGGAACCAAATAAAACTTAATACATATAAGTTACTTGTCACATTGTTTGTCTGTGGTAGACAACTTAATAGATTTTAATTTGGATATATTTATAGGATTGCTTATATTTCTGTTAGTAATCATTATATATTATGCCAAGATCAGAGAGGAGTCACAATGGACAACTAGTTATACCTACATATGATATGTAAACAAACTGTTATTACAATTATGAGGGTTGATATGTATTTTATATATGTAATAGTGAACATACACTTGTCATACATGGAAGGTATCTAATAGGATAGAGCAGACAAAAGTTAACTCACACTCTGGATTACTTCAAACTGAACTAGCCACTGACATATTTATATAAACATAAATACACACTACAATACATGCATGTTTACCTTACATTTAGTATACAGGTATATATTTATATAGGTATATTTAGTTTAAACTCTCTGTTTTACATTTGACCTTGCTTTATAACTTTAGATAAACAATTAGTACTTACTTGGAATTCCGTTTGCTATGAGGATATGCAATACGATAGCATTCATAATCTATTAGCGGTTTCCTCGACTTTGCTCCTAGTACTTATGGATTACGTTCATATCCAGCGGTGGAAGAATTTTGAAATCGGTTGTTCAGTTCAGACAGTACAGTGGTTCGAACGAAAAGTTAGCGCGTTCAAACAAAGTTTTCGGTTTATAATAATAGCATAGTTTTCAATTTCCTTCTTTGTTGTTTTCATGATGTCCTGAAATATCAATTAGGTTTACATGTAGTAACAATTCACAAAACTTTATGTAAACACGTTACTGCAATACGTTAAACACAATTGCATTTATCAATGTTCAATGACGTTTGATAAGGGAGTATTACCTTTTAGTTAATTTACAATCACGTATGCTATATTTTAGATTCGTAAATTGTAGCACTTAGGTTATTCTTGAACTTTTATTTTGAGCAATTCAAATTTAAATTTCAAATTAGATTAATCGGTATTTGGACTTGGTTTCTTTGCGCGGCATAATTGACTTTGACAGTTCGACTAAAAGCAAATTGAGACAACACGATTCTCGCTATATATTTTTTTTTGATTACTCAAATAATATTATTAACGTTATTTGAAAACTATTTTCAACAAAACGATTTAACGTAATTATGATAAATTGCATGAAATTCATTATTTAAAAGGCTCAAAATCTATAAAAGATTGGGGTTGATTAGTTTTAGCTCATTAGTATATTTGAATTTTGAATTCTAAAAATCGATATAATAAATACACAAATAATGTAGATTAATTGACATTGTATCCAAGTTAGTTAATGTCCATAAGCAAATCGGAACGCGAATAAAAAACTAATAAACAAACTTATTAAATTCAGACTACCATTTACTAAAACTTACAGTGTTAGTTATTATTTCCGGGAAAAATAATGATTGGTTAGTTTTATTATCACCATAATATTACGAAAAAAAAATCTATTTGAATGTTATTAAATGTATGATGACATTAGGTTGATGAAAGCGACATCTTACAGGTAGTAGGAACTATTATCGGGAAAGTTTGTTCAAAATGGATCCGGTCATATGAGTTTGGGGGCTGCCAAGTTGGGAAAAATAAATCACCCTAAAAATAAATAGACGTGTTTAATATTTCATAATTGAAAATGGTATTCTTTGAGTTCTATGGATCATAATAATAGATGTAGTGTGTTATGATAGTCCGTTGTAATATGATTTATAATAATTTAATTTTTTTAATTCGTCTTTTCAGCTTAAGATATATTATTATTTTAAAAGTGTTTAATAGCAAATCTTAAGGTTTCAGATATTTGAAATATAGGTATGGCTAAAGGAATAAAAACCCTGGTGAGAAGGATTGGATACGAGAAACTAGATATGGTTGGAGTTATCTAAATCAAGCAGAAAAACATTTGTGTCCAAAACAGGAAATAATTAATTCTATATTTACATAACTTTACTAACTTTGGTTTTGCATTTGAACTTTTACATTTTAGATATTCGGAATAATCACTTTTATCTTATAGATGATGGTGGTTTTACATTTCATATTTTATATTAACTTAATAATTTAGAACAATCACATTTATCTTGAAGTTTTTTTAAAATATTGGTTGTTGGTGTTTCTTAAAGGATAAGGATTTGTGTTAAAAAATAAGAGAGAGATACATTTTATTTGACTGACTACTTGTAAAATTTTAAAAGAATTTAAAACGACATTTTATTTTGATTACTGGTACCCGTAACAGTAAACAAAGGGTTTCAACAGGAAACAATCATATATAAAATTGCAATAAAAGGTATTCATTTGCCACATTTATTAAATTGGAGGTAATGGGATGTTCAGTATATTAGAATACAGAAATTTAGTGGGGGACGCGAAATTTCAACACAGTCTCATATTCTTGAGATAGTGTAGACATTTTGGTTCAGCGTGAAAATATGGTAGATGGGGGTTGGGGTGGAATGCCTGAGATAGAAAGTTTTGGCGATTACTAATTTTTACTTGATTACTGACAAAATCAAATTGGACTATTTTATGACTTGTAAGCAAGGGGATCAGATTGTTTACACATTTGGTTTATGAGACAATTTGTCAAGATTTAAGGGCGGTAACTACACTTTTCAAAGAGAGTTCGAGGATGGAGTTTGGTGCTAGGTTAGGCCAGATGGCAGTCACTGCAGTCTGCAGTTTCCTCGAATTTGAAACTTACATGCAGCTGATACTATTACGCACACTTTACATGTTCCAACTTTGGACTATTGGATTGGAGTCTTAAAGTCTTGGTAGGGAAAGCAGTTATTAAGAATCTTTTTAGCTGTTCGCAAGAGTTACTTTGGTTATCCGCGACAATGGATTGGTGGATTCTAATGTAAACAAGAGTTTTACGTGGAAGCTGCTGATTTATATCACTAGGATAAAGAGGCCTAACAACCCTTTTTGTAGAGTGGAGAAGTCAAGTAACGACGAGGTTAAAAATGTTTTATAGCTGCTTACCATCAAACCACGAGTTTGGGATGACATGACAATAGTTCTTGGGTGGTTTAAAAACACAATCATATTGTTGTAGGGATACACTTTCACTATTTACACATAATTCTGTTGCTGTTACTTGAATTTTGACAAATCTATTCGCTTTATTAGATTATGTTTTTGTGCAATAATTGTCCTTTGTTAGATTATTTTTCTTGGGAAAAAATTACTCCGTGTAAATTTTAAAATCTACGTAATTTTTTGGGGGTTGACTGTAACGGGCCAGGCATGACCTCGTTAGCAGGAGTAGTGGAATAGCGGGATAACATCAGACAGGGACTGTCCTTTAAGGAATACTGATAATAAATAACTACTTTAATTTAAGAATAAATAAATATTTTATTATAATGTGAAATTAATGATAATGTTTTTCCTCAGGAGATAGTAATATAAATGTTACATTAGCACGAAGACTTGTCTGGGGCCAGTGGCTGGCTAAGTATCCGGAGACTCTTGAGAGGTCCAGAGTGTGGCTTCGCCCAGGGTGGTTCGGGCTGGAGGTTACTTTGTATGCTAGGGACGTCGATATTTCTTGGATTATGAAACTTAGGCGGCGTATTTACATTTCACAAACATCAGGAATTTGGTCACATGAGATCTTCCTTGCGAGTTGATAATCACTGATCACCACACTATATGAATGTCTGAAATGCAGGAAATAATTCACTTTTCACAAATTGGAGACTTCTCATATTCGATTTGATATCTGGGAAAGAAAACGAAACAACTTTGATTTGTTTACATGAAAATAGCGCGAATTTGAATGACAGATAACGGCAGAATGAAATTGCCAAGCTTGAAAAAAAAAAGGAGAAGAAATAAAATTAAATAGAATGAATAGAATGATACTACACAAATCTTGAATATAATGAGTTAATTAGCGAAATTTGGAGTAAAATTAATTACCTTAATTAATGTATTATAAGCTTTACTCTAGTACAATATGATTTTTGTAAAAGATCCTTCCAGTATGAGAAACAGTTAGAAATGATGAGATGACGTCACGAGTCACGGCGGCTTGCTAGCTGGAAAGGGACGGAGATATACTGAGAGCATGAGTGCGAGGGAGAAAGAGAATAACCAGTTCAGAACATTCGCTGAATACGCTAAGATCGCTGGAATCGCCGAAATCGAGATATTCTTTGAACACCCTGAACTCCTTGGAGTCGGCGAGGACGCAGTGATCGCTGAATACGTTTCCTGGGGGTATATAAGGGATCACGCGCGGTAGAGATGTTTTTTTCGACGTTTTCACCTAGAACGGACTGGTTGGCTTTTTGATTTTGTGACTTAGTAGGGCAGTTTATTAAATTAAACATAACTTCTGTAAATGTATTGCCTATTATAGTAAATTTAAGTGATTAAATGTAAAATCCAAGTAATGTCATAACTATTTGGAGATGCAGTCTTCGGTGAGTTGCATAATTAATACTTTGTGTCTACTTTGCTTGACTAGGAATATCTTGATAAATTTGTAATTAATATCTCCACATTTGACTGATGTAAAACGGTGAAACTTAAATTTTACTTTGTAGCGCAAATTGATGTTGAGTTTGGTATCTTATATTTCAACATATGCCTGATGTAAAATTTCTATACTTACCTAATATAACATAACTGCCATACCTAATATAACAGCGTAACGCTAACTGGTGTTAGAACTTTTGTTGAATTTGTATCTTATATTTCCACATTTACCTGATGTTGAGCGCCTAATATAACATAACAGCATATGCCTGATATAACAGCGTAACGCCAACTACTGATAGAGATTTAGCTTAATATCACATAACCGCATATACCTAATATAACAGCGTAGCGCCAACTACTGATAGAGATTTAACTTATTATAATATAACAGCATATACCTGATATAGCTGCATAACGCCAACTATTGTTCGAGTTTTATCGTTTAATGAGAGTACGCAAATAACTTCAAAGTGTACTATCTAATATGTTATTCTTCACTGATGGAAAGATGAGATGTGGAATTATTTATCTAGCGTAACGCTAACTCATGTATGAATCTTTTACCAATGTGTACAGTATGTTTTATTTTCATATAGCTCTGTGTATTTAAATGTGTGTAAATTGTCCACTGTGTTTCATGATTTCATTACAGCTTTTAACTTGACATTTTATTCTCTAAAGTATAATATAATATACTTTTGAATTGTATATCTGATGAGAAGTTATATTACGATAGGAAATGTTTGAAATTATATCGTGTAGATATTACATGATACATTATGATGTTAAACGTCGATGATAATACCTACTATATTGCCTGATTGCGTGTTACCTGATTCTCATGTAATTTTACTCTAGATTCCTATTGATGAATATGTTGATCAATAGTATGTATTTTATGATTCCAATGACTATCTGAAGGATAGTAAGTTAATACAAATGTTGTTTAACTATGGTCACGAGATCTTTAGTATAAGTTGTATACTATAAGCTGAAGGAGATTGTTATGTCATAATCAGCTTAATACCAATTCTTACTAATAAAAAGACAGAATTGAGATTTTTCCATTGGGTAACTCTTTGGGTTTATAATAACAATCAGACTTTTATCTCCAAGATAGAGAGATTTCTGTTCTGTAAGATTTGGGAGGCCGGACCAAGCAGAGCCGTGTCCGTTAGTAAATCCTTAGCTGAAATGGAGGATGATGCTGACATAAAGGTATTCTTCTGAAACTTACAGTACAATTACAAATTTTAACATTATTGATTTTATCTTAAACCCTAAAGGTTATCACTAAAATTATACTTGTAAGTGTTTAAAGAATTGGAGTTGAGTTGTACTCTTGATTTGTATAATTGTGTATAGTTATGTATATTTATGTATAAGATGGCGGTCAGTTTTCTTGCCCGTTCTTTCTGACTGTCTAGGGCTTGTGAATGGGTGTAGAGTCATTGAAATCAGAAGTGAGCACTCTCTCGAGGTCCTTCTTTAAACTAATATAGTCAAAAAATAAATGACTTTAAATCACATATATTCTTTTCTTCACTATCATAAAAACACAGATAGGCAAAAGTTCTATTTAACAGCCAATTACATTCAGAACTATGTTCATAATCTCCTTTAGACAGAAACAACACTGAATGTAGAGAATTATATTTCATAATTTTATAAGCTGTTAGATATAACTATTATTCTGATCCTAATAGAACTGAAGAACTTATAAATTATAACTAATATTCATGCAAGTTACTTTCTCAAGTATATTAATAAACTTCAAAATTAATTTATATAGGAATTACTTTTCTCAAAGTTAGGTGATAATTTCCTTACACTGGCAAATATTAGACATTCAATATTTAGACAGAGAAAGAACTAAAAGGATTAAATTTTAATTAACACCACCTATATTATTACTTCTGAACTAACTTGATTTTACTAATGTTTAAATCCATAACTTATATGCTTTAATTTGGTTAGGAAACTTATCAATAGATGGGGTTGATTTGGTAAATAGACTAACAATAACCTAAATACTTCTCTAAATAAACTGGTGAAAGGTTTTTAATAATAAATTGCAACTTTAAGGACATTCAGAATAATGCCTGATGTTTATTGTAAAGCTTTTAGGAGACTTAGCAGTGTAGAATTTAAGATCTAGCTAATATGGAATTACTTCTGTTAGGAAAATGACGTTGAGAGTTAGGATTTAGATTTACTGAGGATTGACAGAAACTTGTCTGGGTTACCTTCAAACACAACGTAGAGTCCTATTCTGTTAGACGATCACATGCCAATTGATTCAATCTTTGACAATTCTAATAACTATTACTTACAATAACTCAGATCTTCTACAACCTTTTACAATTTAATTTTATCATACATTACACAATACTTCATAGTATCTTTAGGCTTCGGATGTTTGTTTGTTTGTTCATTATTCATATTCACCGGGATGGCTTGAGATATATTTTTTAAATTTTAAATTAGAGAGAGGGGGGGGGGGTACAAAATTGATGAGCCGTGACCAGGATGGAAAATATTTATATAAATCTTGAGTCACTCTGTAGGTGTTTACAAAATTAGTGTGCGAGTGACCAGGATTACAAGAACTTTTATTTTAAAGTTAACATTCGTCATTTTTAAATACTTAGGTAGTCTTGAATTCAGAATTCAAGACAAATTGTTGTTCGTGAAAATGGATGAGGAAAGTTTCTGTCAATTCGATTTCATTAGGTCTAGCATTATATTATTTTGTAGTAGGGTCTTATTTACTGTACTTATCTATAAATTTTATAACTTGAAAACATTGGGGGTTGAAAATTAAATGTAAATAATAACAGCCCCATCACAAATAGATTTATTGTAAAACTATAGTAGTAATATTTTATTACAATTGGTATCTAAAAAAATATAAAATCTTAAAACACTGGGGGTTGTATAGATTGGTATCTGCTAAGACACATAAATTCAAAAATTAACAAACATAAATCAATAGCTAATTACTTAACTTTTATTCTGAAATTCGGTAAATTTACAAACAAACTGTACTTTTCAAAATTGTATAAACTCTTTAGTGAGGACACTTTGCTATAAAATCTTAACATCTAATTTTAGTAAATTAGTTCGACAGTCACTTAATTTTCCTTAATACTTGATAAATTCCACATTCAGAACAAAAAAAAAAAATAACACAAACATACTTGGAAACTTTCTATAAGAAATAAAATACTTCCTATATTACATATAAACATAATTATAATTACATGTAATTAGTAAATGATTCCTTTAACAGATAGTTGAATTTACATAATACATATTGAGCATGACACAACTAACATTTGATTCTAGATTTGTAGTAGAAAGTAGAGAGACAGGGATTCAGAACACATGGTAAAAGGTAAATACAGAAGACGAATTCATTACATTCAATACTACTGAGCTAGACATCTGTCAGGGTAGAACGTAATAATATTTTTATGCTTGTAATTTATCTGGTGACATTACCCTTTAGATATAACATTGCTTACACTCTTCAGATACCATACAGCAAATTTTACATTACTAACTAAACAGCTTTGCTTGTTACATAACATGGATTTCAATTATAATAATTGATCTGCGCAATTTTAACAGCCTGGTAAATTATTATACATACAAAAATTAAAATAATATTACTAGCTTCAACGAAACTCCAAAAAACTTAAAAAAAAAAAAAATAACAAGTTACTAGAAACTTTCTAATACAAAATAAACTTAGTTTAAAATAGTTAGATTTCCTTGAATATTACTTGAAACTTGCTTCACAACAACATTCAGTTAATATAATAATCCTTGAGTTTGATTTTGGTCATTAAGTAACTAAATATTATAGGTTGTACAGGAAAATATTTGCTTATAATCTACAAAATTAGGTTTGCTTATTTCTAAATTACGGTTTTTTTTTGTTGCTTTGACTCTTCTAGTTCATGGAAATGCACCGAGTAGTTGTGGTTTTGTCTTTCCTTGGTCAGATTGTAGAACTGAAAATCATAATAATATGATATAAGTACAATGATCTAAAATTGGGGAAATGTTCCTACTATCTATGATAATGAGGAAAGTAATGTGAGGAGACCTAAAGAGATATGAACTTGTAAGAACTCCATAAATTATTTTGCTAATTAGGAAATTTTTTACTACACCAATCGATGAAACCTAGAATCAATGTTTTAAAATCAATAGTTTAGTACATTATTTTTTAACTGGATAAATCTTTCTTAATAGTGCTAAATATTATTTATTTTTCTAAATTATAGGTCTTGCTTAGATTTTCTAAAAAAACAAGTGCATTTTGAAAATCTTGAATTACTACATATTACTCAATACAATTTTTCAAAATATAGTGGCATCAACATTCAGTATACAAAATGTAGAATATATTTAAATACAGAATTTTATAGTTTTGATTGATGTTATGCAATGTAACTTATTGTAGGAACCAAATAAAACTTAATACATATAAGTTACTTGTCACATTGTTTGTCTGTGGTAGACAACTTAATAGATTTTAATTTGGATATATTTATAGGATTGCTTATATTTCTGTTAGTAATCATTATATATTATGCCAAGATCAGAGAGGAGTCACAATGGACAACTAGTTATACCTACATATGATATGTAAACAAACTGTTATTACAATTATGAGGGTTGATATGTATTTTATATATGTAATAGTGAACATACACTTGTCATACATGGGAAGGTATCTAATAGGATAGAGCAGACAAAAGTTAACTCACACTCTGGATTACTTCAAACTGAACTAGCCACTGACATATTTATATAAACATAAATACACACTACAATACATGCATGTTTACCTTACATTTAGTATACAGGTATATATTTATATAGGTATATTTAGTTTAAACTCTCTGTTTTACATTTGACCTTGCTTTATAACTTTAGATAAACAATTAGTACTTACTTGGAATTCCGTTTGCTATGAGGATATGCAATACGATAGCATTCATAATCTATTAGCGGTTTCCTCGACTTTGCTCCTAGTACTTATGGATTACGTTCATATCCAGCGGTGGAAGAATTTTGAAATCGGTTGTTCAGTTCAGACAGTACAGTGGTTCGAACGAAAAGTTAGCGCGTTCAAACAAAGTTTTCGGTTTATAATAATAGCATAGTTTTCAATTTCCTTCTTTGTTGTTTTCATGATGTCCTGAAATATCAATTAGGTTTACATGTAGTAACAATTCACAAAACTTTATGTAAACACGTTACTGCAATACGTTAAACACAATTGCATTTATCAATGTTCAATGACGTTTGATAAGGAGTATTACCTTTAGTTAATTTACAAT
Source organism: Ectropis grisescens (assembly GCA_017562165.1). Classification (NCBI taxonomy): domain Eukaryota; kingdom Metazoa; phylum Arthropoda; class Insecta; order Lepidoptera; family Geometridae; genus Ectropis; species Ectropis grisescens. Next base: position 30,052 of record JADLOZ010000386.1, read on the forward strand.
CACGTATGCTATATTTTAGATTCGTAAATTCGTAGCACTTAGGTTATTCTTGAACTTTTATTTTGAGCAATTCAAATTTAAATTTCAAATTAGATTAATCGGTATTTGGACTTGGTTTCTTTGCGCGGCATAATTGACTTTGACAGTTCGACTAAAAGCAAATTGAGACAACACGATTCTCGCTATATATTTTTTTTGATTACTCAAATAATATTATTAACGTTATTTGAAAACTATTTTCAACAAAACGATTTAACGTAATTATGATAAATTGCATGAAATTCATTATTTAAAAGGCTCAAAATCTCTATAAAAGATTGGGGTTGATTAGTTTTAGCTCATTAGTATATTTGAATTTTGAATTCTAAAATCGATATAATAAATACACAAATAATGTAGATTAATTGACATTGTATCCAAGTTAGTTAATGTCCATAAGCAAATCGGAACGCGAATAAAAAACTAATAAACAAACTTATTAAATTCAGACTACCATTTACTAAAACTTACAGTGTTAGTTATTATTTCCGGGAAAATAATGATTGGTTAGTTTTATTATCACCATAATATTACGAAAAAAAATCTATTTGAATGTTATTAAATGTATGATGACATTAGGTTGATGAAAGCGACATCTTACAGGTAGTAGGAACTATTATCGGGAAAGTTTGTTCAAAATGGATCCGGTCATATGAGTTTGGGGGCTGCCAAGTTGGGAAAAATAAATCACCCTAAAAATAAATAGACGTGTTTAATATTTCATAATTGAAAATGGTATTCTTTGAGTTCTATGGATCATAATAATAGATGTAGTGTGTTATGATAGTCCGTTGTAATATGATTTATAATAATTTAATTTTTTAATTCGTCTTTTCAGCTTAAGATATATTATTATTTTAAAAGTGTTTAATAGCAAATCTTAAGGTTTCAGATATTTGAAATATAGGTATGGCTAAAGGAATAAAAACCCTGGTGAGAAGGATTGGATACGAGAAACTAGATATGGTTGGAGTTATCTAAATCAAGCAGAAAAACATTTGTGTCCAAAACAGGAAATAATTAATTCTATATTTACATAACTTTACTAACTTTGGTTTTGCATTTGAACTTTTACATTTTAGATATTCGGAATAATCACTTTTATCTTATAGATGATGGTGGTTTTACATTTCATATTTTATATTAACTTAATAATTTAGAACAATCACATTTATCTTGAAGTTTTTTTAAAATATTGGTTGTTGGTGTTTCTTAAAGGATAAGGATTTGTGTTAAAAAATAAGAGAGAGATACATTTTATTTGACTGACTACTTGTAAAATTTTAAAAAGAATTTAAAACGACATTTTTATTTTGATTACTGGTACCCGTAACAGTAAACAAAGGGTTTCAACAGGAAACAATCATATATAAAATTGCAATAAAAGGTATTCATTTGCCACATTTATTAAATTGGAGGTAATGGGATGTTCAGTATATTAGAATACAGAAATTTAGTGGGGACGCGAAATTTCAACACAGTCTCATATTCTTGAGATAGTGTAGACATTTTGGTTCAGCGTGAAAATATGGTAGATGGGGGTTGGGGTGGAATGCCTGAGATAGAAAGTTTTGGCGATTACTAATTTTTACTTGATTACTGACAAAATCAAATTGGACTATTTTATGACTTGTAAGCAAGGGGATCAGATTGTTTACACATTTGGTTTATGAGACAATTTGTCAAGATTTAAGGGCGGTAACTACACTTTTCAAAGAGAGTTCGAGGATGGAGTTTGGTGCTAGGTTAGGCCAGATGGCAGTCACTGCAGTCTGCAGTTTCCTCGAATTTGAAACTTACATGCAGCTGATACTATTACGCACACTTTACATGTTCCAACTTTGGACTATTGGATTGGAGTCTTAAAGTCTTGGTAGGAAAGCAGTTATTAAGAATCTTTTAGCTGTTCGCAAGAGTTACTTTGGTTATCCGCGACAATGGATTGGTGGATTCTAATGTAAACAAGAGTTTTACGTGGAAGCTGCTGATTTATATCACTAGGATAAAGAGGCCTAACAACCCTTTTTTGTAGAGTGGAGAAGTCAAGTAACGACGAGGTTAAAATGTTTTATAGCTGCTTACCATCAAACCACGAGTTTGGGATGACATGACAATAGTTCTTGGGTGGTTTAAAAACACAATCATATTGTTGTAGGGATACACTTTCACTATTTACACATAATTCTGTTGCTGTTACTTGAATTTTGACAAATCTATTCGCTTTATTAGATTATGTTTTTGTGCAATAATTGTCCTTGTTAGATTATTTTTTTGGGAAAAAATTACTCCGTGTAAATTTTAAAATCTACGTAATTTTTGGGGTTGACTGTAACGGGCCAGGCATGACCTCGTTAGCAGGAGTAGTGGAATAGCGGGATAACATCAGACAGGGACTGTCCTTTAAGGAATACTGATAATAAATAACTACTTTAATTTAAGAATAAATAAATATTTTATTATAATGTGAAATTAATGATAATGTTTTTCCTCAGGAGATAGTAATATAAATGTTACATTAGCACGAAGACTTGTCTGGGGCCAGTGGCTGGCTAAGTATCCGGAGACTCTTGAGAGGTCCAGAGTGTGGCTTCGCCCAGGGTGGTTCGGGCTGGAGGTTACTTTGTATGCTAGGGACGTCGATATTTCTTGGATTATGAAACTTAGGCGGCGTATTTACATTTCACAAACATCAGGAATTTGGTCACATGAGATCTTCCTTGCGAGTTGATAATCACTGATCACCACACTATATGAATGTCTGAAATGCAGGAAATAATTCACTTTTCACAAATTGGAGACTTCTCATATTCGATTTGATATCTGGGAAAGAAAACGAAACAACTTTGATTTGTTTACATGAAAATAGCGCGAATTTGAATGACAGATAACGGCAGAATGAAATTGCCAAGCTTGAAAAAAAAGGAGGAGAAATAAAATTAAATAGAATGAATAGAATGATACTACACAAATCTTGAATATAATGAGTTAATTAGCGAAATTTGGAGTAAAATTAATTACCTTAATTAATGTATTATAAGCTTTACTCTAGTACAATATGATTTTTGTAAAAGATCCTTCCAGTATGAGAAACAGTTAGAAATGATGAGATGACGTCACGAGTCACGGCGGCTTGCTAGCTGGAAAGGGACGGAGATATACTGAGAGCATGAGTGCGAGGGAGAAAGAGAATAACCAGTTCAGAACATTCGCTGAATACGCTAAGATCGCTGGAATCGCCGAAATCGAGATATTCTTTGAACACCCTGAACTCCTTGGAGTCGGCGAGGACGCAGTGATCGCTGAATACGTTTCCTGGGGGTATATAAGGGATCACGCGCGGTAGAGATGTTTTTTTCGACGTTTTCACCTAGAACGGACTGGTTGGCTTTTTGATTTTGTGACTTAGTAGGGGCAGTTTATTAAATTAAACATAACTTCTGTAAATGTATTGCCTATTATAGTAAATTTAAGTGATTAAATGTAAAATCCAAGTAATGTCATAACTATTTGGAGATGCAGTCTTCGGTGAGTTGCATAATTAATACTTTGTGTCTACTTTGCTTGACTAGGAATATCTTGATAAATTTGTAATTAATATCTCCACATTTGACTGATGTAAAACGGTGAAACTTAAATTTTACTTTGTAGCGCAAATTGATGTTGAGTTTGGTATCTTATATTTCAACATATGCCTGATGTAAAATTTCTATACTTACCTAATATAACATAACTGCCATACCTAATATAACAGCGTAACGCTAACTGGTGTTAGAACTTTTGTTGAATTTGTATCTTATATTTCCACATTTACCTGATGTTGAGCGCCTAATATAACATAACAGCATATGCCTGATATAACAGCGTAACGCCAACTACTGATAGAGATTTAGCTTAATATCACATAACCGCATATACCTAATATAACAGCGTAGCGCCAACTACTGATAGAGATTTAACTTATTATAATATAACAGCATATACCTGATATAGCTGCATAACGCCAACTATTGTTCGAGTTTTATCGTTTAATGAGAGTACGCAAATAACTTCAAAGTGTACTATCTAATATGTTATTCTTCACTGATGGAAAGATGAGATGTGGAATTATTTATCTAGCGTAACGCTAACTCATGTATGAATCTTTTACCAATGTGTACAGTATGTTTTATTTTCATATAGCTCTGTGTATTTTAAATGTGTAAATTGTCCACTGTGTTTCATGATTTCATTACAGCTTTTAACTTGACATTTTATTCTAAAGTATAATATAATATACTTTTGAATTGTATATCTGATGAGAAGTTATATTACGATAGGAAATGTTTGAAATTATATCGTGTAGATATTACATGATACATTATGATGTTAAACGTCGATGATAATACCTACTATATTGCCTGATTGCGTGTTACCTGATTCTCATGTAATTTTACTCTAGATTCCTATTGATGAATATGTTGATCAATAGTATGTATTTTATGATTCCAATGACTATCTGAAGGATAGTAAGTTAATACAAATGTTGTTTAACTATGGTCACGAGATCTTTAGTATAAGTTGTATACTATAAGCTGAAGGAGATTGTTATGTCATAATCAGCTTAATACCAATTCTTACTAATAAAAAGACAGAATTGAGATTTTCCATTGGGTAACTCTTTTGGGTTTATAATAACAATCAGACTTTTATCTCCAAGATAGAGAGATTTCTGTTCTGTAAGATTTGGGAGGCCGGACCAAGCAGAGCCGTGTCCGTTAGTAAATCCTTAGCTGAAATGGAGGATGATGCTGACATAAAGGTATTCTTCTGAAACTTACAGTACAATTACAAATTTTAACATTATTGATTTTATCTTAAACCCTAAAGGTTATCACTAAAATTATACTTGTAAGTGTTTAAAGAATTGGAGTTGAGTTGTACTCTTGATTTGTATAATTGTGTATAGTTATGTATATTTATGTATAAGATGGCGGTCAGTTTTCTTGCCCGTTCTTTCTGACTGTCTAGGGCTTGTGAATGGGTGTAGAGTCATTGAAATCAGAAGTGAGCACTCTCTCGAGGTCCTTCTTTAAACTAATATAGTCAAAAAAATAAATGACTTTAAATCACATATATTCTTTTCTTCACTATCATAAAAACACAGATAGGCAAAAGTTCTATTTAACAGCCAATTACATTCAGAACTATGTTCATAATCTCCTTTAGACAGAAACAACACTGAATGTAGAGAATTATATTTCATAATTTTATAAGCTGTTAGATATAACTATTATTCTGATCCTAATAGAACTGAAGAACTTATAAATTATAACTAATATTCATGCAAGTTACTTTCTCAAGTATATTTAATAAACTTCAAAATTAATTTATATAGGAAATTACTTTTCTCAAAGTTAGGTGATAATTTCCTTACACTGGCAATATTAGACATTCAATATTTAGACAGAGAAAGAACTAAAAGGATTAAATTTTAATTTAACACCACCTATATTATTACTTCTGAACTAACTTGATTTTACTAATGTTTAAATCCATAACTTATATGCTTTAATTTGGTTAGGAAACTTATCAATAGATGGGGTTGATTTGGTAAATAGACTAACAATAACCTAAATACTTCTCTAAATAAACTGGTGAAAGGTTTTATAATAAATTGCAACTTTAAGGACATTCAGAATAATGCCTGATGTTTATTGTAAAGCTTTTAGGAGACTTAGCAGTGTAGAATTTAAGATCTAGCTAATATGGAATTACTTCTGTTAGGAAAATGACGTTGAGAGTTAGGATTTAGATTTACTGAGGATTGACAGAAACTTGTCTGGGTTACCTTCAAACACAACGTAGAGTCCTATTCTGTTAGACGATCACATGGCTGATTCAATCTTTGACAATTCTAATAACTATTACTTACAATAACTCAGATCTTCTACAACCTTTTACAATTTAATTTTATCATACATTACACAATACTTCATAGTATCTTTAGGCTTCGGATGTTTGTTTGTTTGTTCATTATTCATATTCACCGGGATGGCTTGAGATATATTTTTAAATTTTAAATTAGAGAGAGGGGGTACGTGAAAATGGATGAGGAAAGTTTCTGTCAATTGATTTCATTAGGTCTAGCATTATATTATTTTGTAGTAGGTCTTATTTACTGTACTTATCTATAAATTTTATAACTTGAAAACATTGGGGTTGAAAATTAAATGTAAATAATAACAGCCCCATCACAAATAGATTTATTGTAAAACTATAGTAGTAATATTTTATTACAATTGGTATCTAAAAAAATATAAAATCTTAAAACACTGGGGGTTGTATAGATTGGTATCTGCTAAGACACATAAATTCAAAATTAACAAACATAAATCAATAGCTAATTACTTAACTTTTATTCTGAAATCGGTAATTTACAAACAAACTGTACTTTTCAAAATTGTATAAACTCTTTAGTGAGGACACTTTTGCTATAAAATCTTAACATCTAATTTTAGTAAATTAGTTCGACAGTCACTAATTTTCCTTAATACTTGATAAATTCCACATTCAGAACAAAAAAAAATAACACAAACATACTTGGAAACTTTCTATAAGAAATAAATACTTCCTATATTACATATAAACATAATTATAATTACATGTAATTAGTAAATGATTCCTTTAACAGATAGTTGAATTTACATAATACATATTGAGCATGACACAACTAACATTTGATTCTAGATTTTGTAGTAGAAAGTAGAGAGACAGGGATTCAGAACACATGGTAAAGGTAAATACAGAAGACGAATTCATTACATTCAATACTACTGAGCTAGACATCTGTCAGGTAGAACGTAATAATATTTTATGCTTGTAATTTATCTGGTGACATTACCCTTTAGATATAACATTGCTTACACTCTTCAGATACCATACAGCAAATTTTACATTACTAACTAAACAGCTTTGCTTGTTACATAACATGGATTTCAATTATAATAATTGATCTGCAATTTTAACAGCCTGGTAAATTATACATACAAAATTAAAATAATATTACTAGCTTCAACGAAACCCAAAACTTAAAAAAAAAAAAAAAAAAAATAACAAGTTACTAGAAACTTTCTAATACAAAATAAACTTAGTTTAAAATAGTTAGATTTCCTTGAATATTACTTGAAACTTGCTTCACAACAACATTCAGTTAATATAATAATCCTTGAGTTTGATTTTGGTCATTAAGTAACTAAAATATTATAGGTTGTACAGGAAAATATTTGCTTATAATCTACAAAATTAGGTTTGCTTATTTCTAAATTACGGTTTTTTTGTTGCTTTGACTCTTCTAGTTCATGGAAATGCACCGAGTAGTTGTGGTTTTGTCTTTTCCTTGGTCAGATTGTAGAACTGAAAATCATAATAATATGATATAAGTACAATGATCTAAAATTGGGGAAATGTTCCTACTATCTATGATAATGAGGAAAGTAATGTGAGGAGACCTAAAGAGATATGAACTTGTAAGAACTCCATAAATTATTTTGCTAATTAGGAAATTTTTTTACTACACCAATCGATGAAACCTAGAATCAATGTTTTTAAAATCAATAGTTTAGTACATTATCTTTTTTTAACTGGATAAATCTTTCTTAATAGTGCTAAATATTATTTATTTTTCTAAATTATAGGTCTTGCTTAGATTTTCTAAAAAAACAAGTGCATTTTGAAAATCTTGAATTACTACATATTACTCAATACAATTTTTCAAAAATATAGTGGCATCAACATTCAGTATACAAAATGTAGAATATATTTAAATACAGAATTTTATAGTTTTGATTGATGTTATGCAATGTAACTTATTGTAGGAACCAAATAAAACTTAATACATATAAGTTACTTGTCACATTGTTTGTCTGTGGTAGACAACTTAATAGATTTTAATTTGGATATATTTATAGGATTGCTTATATTTCTGTTAGTAATCATTATATATTATGCCAAGATCAGAGAGGAGTCACAATGGACAACTAGTTATACCTACATATGATATGTAAACAAACTGTTATTACAATTATGAGGGTTGATATGTATTTTATATATGTAATAGTGAACATACACTTGTCATACATGGGAAGGTATCTAATAGGATAGAGCAGACAAAAGTTAACTCACACTCTGGATTACTTCAAACTGAACTAGCCACTGACATATTTATATAAACATAAATACACACTACAATACATGCATGTTTACCTTACATTTAGTATACAGGTATATATTTATATAGGTATATTTAGTTTAAACTCTCTGTTTTACATTTGACCTTGCTTTTATAACTTTAGATAAACAATTAGTACTTACTTGGAATTCCGTTTGTTTATGAGGATATGCAATACGATAGCATTCATAATCTATTAGCGGTTTCCTCGACTTTGCTCCTAGTACTTATGGATTACGTTCATATCCAGCGGTGGAAGAATTTTGAAATCGGTTGTTCAGTTCAGACAGTACAGTGGTTCGAACGAAAAGTTAGCGCGTTCAAACAAAGTTTTCGGTTTATAATAATAGCATAGTTTTCAATTTCCTTCTTTGTTGTTTTCATGATGTCCTGAAATATCAATTAGGTTTACATGTAGTAACAATTCACAAAACTTTATGTAAACACGTTACTGCAATACGTTAAACACAATTGCATTTATCAATGTTCAATGACGTTTGATAGGGAGTATTACCTTTTAGTTAATTTACAATCACGTATGCTATATTTTAGATTCGTAAATTCGTAGCACTTAGGTTATTCTTGAACTTTTATTTTGAGCAATTCAAATTTAAATTTCAAATTAGATTAATCGGTATTTGGACTTGGTTTCTTTGCGCGGCATAATTGACTTTGACAGTTCGACTAAAAGCAAATTGAGACAACACGATTCTCGCTATATATTTTTTTTTGATTACTCAAATAATATTATTAACGTTATTTGAAAACTTCTTTCAACAAAACGATTTAACGTAATTATGATAAATTGCATGAAATTCATTATTTAAAAGGCTCAAAATCTATAAAAGATTGGGGGTTGATTAGTTTTAGCTCATTAGTATATTTGAATTTTGAATTCTAAAAATCGATATAATAAATACACAAATAATGTAGATTAATTGACATTGTATCCAAGTTAGTTAATGTCCATAAGCAAATCGGAACGCGAATAAAAAACTAATAAACAAACTTATTAAATTCAGACTACCATTTACTAAAACTTACAGTGTTAGTTATTATTTCGGGAAAATAATGATTGGTTAGTTTTATTATCACCATAATATTACGAAAAAAATCTATTTGAATGTTATTAAATGTATGATGACATTAGGTTGATGAAAGCGACATCTTACAGGTAGTAGGAACTATTATCGGGAAAGTTTGTTCAAAATGGATCCGGTCATATGAGTTTGGGGCTGCTAAGTTGGGAAAATAAATCACCCTAAAAATAAATAGACGTGTTTAATATTTCATAATTGAAAATGGTATTCTTTGAGTTCTATGGATCATAATAATAGATGTAGTGTGTTATGATAGTCCGTTGTAATATGATTTATAATAATTTAATTTTTTAATTCGTCTTTTCAGCTTAAGATATATTATTATTTTAAAAGTGTTTAATAGCAAATCTTAAGGTTTCAGATATTTGAAATATAGGTATGGCTAAAGGAATAAAAACCCTGGTGAGAAGGATTGGATACGAGAAACTAGATATGGTTGGAGTTATCTAAATCAAGCAGAAAACATTTATTGTCCAAAACAGGAAATAATTAATTCTATATTTACATAACTTTACTAACTTTGGTTTTGCATTTGAACTTTTACATTTTAGATATTCGAATAATCACTTTTATCTTATAGATGATGGTGGTTTACATTTCATATTTTATATTAACTTAATAATTTAGAACAATCACATTTATCTTGAAGTTTTTTAAAATATTGGTTGTTGGTGTTTCTTAAAGGATAAGGATTTGTGTTAAAAAATAAGAGAGATACATTTTATTTGACTGACTACTTGTAAAATTTTAAAAGAATTTAAAACGACATTTTATTTTGATTACTGGTACCCGTAACAGTAAACAAAGGGTTTCAACAGGAAACAATCATATATAAAATTGCAATAAAAGGTATTCATTTGCCACATTTATTAAATTGGAGGTAATGGGATGTTCAGTATATTAGAATACAGAAATTTAGTGGGGATGAAATTTCAACACAGTCTCATATTCTTGAGATAGTGTAGACATTTTGGTTCAGCGTGAAAATATGGTAGATGGGGTTGGGTGGAATGCCTGAGATAGAAAGTTTTGGCGATTACTAATTTTTACTTGATTACTGACAAAATCAAATTGGACTATTTTATGACTTGTAAGCAAGGGGATCAGATTGTTTACATTTGGTTTATGAGACAATTTGTCAAGATTTAGGATGGTAACTACACTTTTCAAAGAGAGTTCGAGGATGGAGTTTGGTGCTAGGTTAGGCCAGATGGCAGTCACTGCAGTCTGCAGTTTCCTCAATTTGAAACTTACATGCAGCTGATACTATTACGCACACTTTACATGTTCCAACTTTGGACTATTGGTTGAGTCTTAAAGTCTTGGTAGGAAAGCAGTTATTAAGAATCTTTTTAGCTGTTCGCAAGAGTTACTTTGGTTATCCGCGACAATGGATTGGTGGATTCTAATGTAAACAAGAGTTTTACGTGGAAGCTGCTGATTTATATCACTAGGATAAAGAGGCCTAACAACCCTTTTTTGTAGAGTGGAGAAGTCAAGTAACGACGAGGTTAAAAATGTTTTTATAGTTGCTTACCATCAAACCCGAGTTTGGGATGACATGACAATAGTTCTTGGGTGGTTTAAAAACACAATCATATTGTTGTAGGGATACACTTTCACTATTTACACATAATTCTGTTGCTGTTACTTGAATTTTGACAAATCTATTCGCTTTATTAGATTATGTTTTTGTGCAATAATTGTCCTTTGTTAGATTATTTTCTTGGGAAAAATTACTCCTGTGTAAATTTTAAAATCTACGTAATTTTTGGGGTTGACTGTAACAGGCCAGGCATGACCTCGTTAGCAGGAGTAGTGGAATAGCGGGATAACATCAGACAGGACTGTCCTTTAAGGAATACTGATAATAAATAACTACTTTAATTTAAGAATAAATAAATATTTTATTATAATGTGAAATTAATGATAATGTTTTTCCTCAGGAGATAGTAATATAAATGTTACATTAGCACGAAGACTTGTCTGGGGCCAGTGGCTGGCTAAGTATCCGGAGACTCTTGAGAGGTCCAGAGTGTGGCTTCGCCCAGGGTGGTTCAGGCTGGAGGTTACTTTGTATGCTAGGGACGTCGATATTTCTTGGATTATGAAACTTAGGCGGCGTATTTACATTTCACAAACATCAGAATTTGGTCACATGAGATCTTCCTTGCGAGTTGATAATCACTGATCACCACACTATATGAATGTCTGAAATGCGGAAATAATTCACTTTTCACAAATTGGAGACTTCTCATATTCGATTTGATATCTGGGAAAGAAAACGAAACAACTTTGATTTGTTTACATGAAAATAGCGCAATTTGAATGACAGATAACGGCAGAATGAAATTGCCAAGCTTGAAAAAAAGGAAGAAATAAAATTAAATAGAATGAATAGAATGATACTACACAAATCTTGAATATAATGAGTTAATTAGCGAAATTTGGAGTAAAATTAATTACCTTAATTAATGTATTATAAGCTTTACTCTAGTACAATATGATTTTTGTAAAAGATCCTTCCAGTATGAGAAACAGTTAGAAATGATGAGATGACGTCACGAGTCACGGCGGCTTGCTAGCTGAAAGGGACGGAGATATACTGAGAGCATGAGTGCGAGGGAGAAAGAGAATAACCAGTTCAGAACATTCGCTGAATACGCTAAGATCGCTGGAATCGCTGAAATCGAGATATTCTTTGAACACCCCTGAACTCCTTAGGTCGGCGAGGACGCAGTGATCGCTGAATACGTTTCCTGGGGGTATATAAGGGATCACGCGCGGTAGAGATGTTTTTCGACGTTTTCACCTAGAACGGACTGGTTGGCTTTTTTGATTTTGTGACTTAGTAGGGGCAGTTTATTAAATTAAACATAACTTCTGTAAATGTATTGCCTATTATAGTAAATTTAAGTGATTAAA